>BSQZ01000059.1:3507500-3617500 GCA_033239005.1 Lamellibrachia satsuma
TACACTTACACAGTGCACCAATATGATTACAGACACTTTATGACAAATTCATTATCTTCCAAGTTAAATATTTTTTTGTAAATGGGTTGGATTAGAATCTTAGTGGTTGTTTTGTAACCACACTAATTACAAAACTAATAGCAGACAGGGGCATAGTTAGGTATAAATTCATGTAGATGTACAACTCTAAGGGGGGGTTAGGGTGTCCATTTTGTAAAAGCATACTGTAATAATTTGTAATCTGGCGCATTTTTAAGTAAAAAAACATGACCCACCTACTCGACACCCATCCCTGGTAAAAGGTGGATGTGAACCTTCAGTATATCGCATACGTACAACAAAGACTAGTTTTAATGTGCTAGGATTGAGCAGTTTAATAAGATTGTCTACATGCTTCAGTGAACTGTTTACTATGCAATAGCACAATTAACTATACCAGTTAGTGAAGCATTATTGCAATACATGTACATGTTCTACAATATCATTCACAATTAACTATACCAGTTAGTGAAGCACTATTGCAATACATGTACATGTTCTACAGTATCATTCACAATTAACTATACCAGTTAGTGAAGCACTATTGCAATACATGTACACGTTCTACAATATCATTCACAATTAACTATACCAGTTAGTGAAGCACTATTGCAATACATGTTCATGTTCTACAATATCATTCACAATTAACTATACCAGTTAGTGAAGCACTATTGCAATACATGTACATGTTCTACAATACCATTCAAATCACTGGAAGATTGTGCTGTGATGACGATTATGTACTGAGAATCAATCCTGATAAATATATTAATAGACAAGCGCAAATCCTTTACAGTAATAACAAGCATTTAATTATAAGCCAAAAAGACATATGTAGGCAATGATAATGCTTCGGCAATAAGTGTTTACAAGTGTATCATATCTGCAGAAAGGGTTCGGTTACTACCTTCTCCTTCATTTGGGGTGAAATGTTAGCATTAAACAACTTAACTAGTGAATGATGTGTTCTCCATCCAACATCTTGTCCTTGTAGCACATCCAATCCCAACAAGCACTTAGTTGTGTCACATAACACTAAATGACCAATCTGCTGTGGCAGTCAACACAGACATCACCAGCAGTATCACGACTGTTAAGGTATATGACAGGACTGCTTTCTTGTATCATGTGTCATCAAGTGTGTTGGGTCTCTCGGTGACATTCATAATCTCCTATCTTACTTATCAGATCACCTGGCCTGTTGTCTTGGAACACAGCTGGACACTCTAGCATCAGATTCACCCACTGTCTTTGTGTGAGGTTCTGGGCCATGTAGTGATTCTGAGCTACTAATAAATGCATGTCCATTTCCTACAGCAAGTGATCCACGAACAACAGATGCACTGCAATCAATACTGGTTGGGCGTGTCAGCTATATCAGTGGATATGTTCTCAGAGAGGGTGCCTCTGTCAACCAGCATTGCCCAGCTTGTTCGTCTCAGTCACAAATCTTCCTGCTAGTTCTAAAGCACTGTCAAAAAATGCATTCCATACATCTGGGTCAGGCCTCTCCTTCTGCAGCTGTGCAATTGTAATGGTTGCTTCTTTGGCAGAGGTTACATTGTTTGAACTGTAGGAATGTGATCAGAGGAAGCTGACTTTGTTCAATGGTCACTAGTGTTCAAATTAGGGACAGACCATTCAGTTTCTGTCGGCGGGTTGGATTTTTATATATTTGTTTGCCATATTGACGTGGACACACGTGCTTACAGCTATCTACACACCTGGCAGGGATCAAGTATGTAGGACTTGTAATGAACATTTGAATAAAGTTGGTGTAATTAAACAATATATATATATATATATATATATATATATATATATATATATATATATATATATATATTCAGCTGAGCAAATACCATTATAACTAATGTTGTAACATGTTACAATTGTTTATTATCATAAATATAATAAAACACTGCCATTAGACTCACACATTTCTGCAGTAATTCAACATAATTGTTGATTACAGATACCATTATGTTACAACTGTAACAAAACAATGCACTAGCTTCCATCAATTAAACACTCACACATTTTTGCTGTAGCTTGACAGAACAGGCTGCATAGATTATTGACTTCATTGATGCTAAAATTAAAACTTTCAACTTGAGCAGTTGTAGATACAACATTGCTGGTTGATCGACTTGAAATTACAGATTCGAGTTTATGTTTTTTATTTAGGATATACTGTGCTTTATAAATAAACAGCTGAAGACAGTATACAGGATGATCTCACCTCTTTAACACCCTCTTTGATCATGCGAGTGGCAATGGGTGCCTGACCTTGACCGAGGGAAAGTGCGTGGAAGCGACTGGCCATACCGCTGGTCTCTGCCAGGGTGATCAGGGATGAAGTAGGGTCCTGCGCCAAACAAACATCAAAGTCATCAAAGAAAATACGGAAAGAAAAAAGAATTTCTAGAAACCAGAACTAAGGTTGGCAGTGATGTTGTACACACAGAGACAGACCTGATAGTTTGATGTGTGATACAGAACTAAGGTTGGCAGTGATGTTGTACACACAGAGACAGACCTGATAGTTTAATGTGCGATACAGAACTAAGGTTGGCAGTGATGTTGTACACACAGAGACAGACCTGATAGTTTAATGTGCGATACAGAACTAAGGTTGGCAGTGATGTTGTACACACAGAGACGGACCTGATAGTTTAATGTGCGATACAGAACTAAGGTTGGCAGTGATGTTGTACACACAGAGACGGACCTGATAGTTTAATGTGCGATACAGAACTAAGGTTGGCAGTGATGTTGTACACACAGAGACAGACCTGATAGTTTAATGTGCGATACAGAACTAAGGTTGGCAGTGATGTTGTACACACAGAGACAGACCTGATAGTTTAATGTGCGATACAGAACTAAGGTTGGCAGTGATGTTGTACACACAGAGACAGACCTGATAGTTTAATGTGCGATACAGAACTAAGGTTGGCAGTGATGTTGTACACACAGAGACAGACCTGATAGTTTAATGTGCGATACAGAACTAAGGTTGGCAGTGATGTTTACACACAGAGACAGACCTGATAGTTTAATGTATGATACAGAACTAAGGTTGGCAGTGATGTTGTACACACAGAGACAGACCTGATAGTTTAATGTGTGATACAGAACTAAGGTTGGCAGTGATGTTGTACACACAGAGACAGACCTGATAGTTTAATGTGCGATACAGAACTAAGGTTGGCAATGATGTTGTACACACAGAGACAGACCTGATAGTTTAATGTGCGATACAGAACTAAGGTTGGCAGTGATGTTGTACACACAGAGACAGACCTGATAGTTTAATGTGCGATACAGAACTAAGGTTGGCAGTGATGTTTACACACAGAGACAGACCTGATAGTTTAATGTATGATACAGAACTAAGGTTGGCAGTGATGTTTACACACAGAGACAGACCTGATAGTTTAATGTATGATACAGAACTAAGGTTGGCAGTGATGTTGTACACACAGAGACAGACCTGATAGTTTAATGTGTGATACAGAACTAAGGTTGGCAGTGATGCTGTACACACAGAGACAGACCTGATAGTTTAATGTGTGATACAGAACTAAGGTTGGCAGTGATGCTGTACACACAGAGACAGACCTGATAGTTTAATGTGTGATACAGATTCAAAACATTGACAGTTCAATAATGCTATCTAACATGCCCTTCCTTTTTGTGAGATCTTGGTTAAATTGAATAATCGGTTAAATTACTGTAGTTACAGTCAAACCTTGATATTAAGGTCACCCAGGGGACTGTGCCAAAAGTGACCTGAATAGCGGGACTAAATGTTGTATACTTTACTGCTATAGAAATCATTTGGGACTGTCCCAGGATGACCATAATGGGGAGGTGGCTGTACAACCGAGATGACCATAATGGGGAGGTGGCTGTACAACCGAGATGACCATAATGGGGAGGTGGCTGTACAACCGAGATGACCATAATGGGGAGGTGGCTGTACAACCGATATGACCATAATGAGGAGGTGGCTGTACATCTGAGATGACCATAATGGGGAGGTGGCTGTACAATCGAGATGACCATAATGGGGAGGTGGCTGTACAACTGAGATGACCATAATGGGGAGGTGGCTGTATAACCGATATGACCATAATGGGGAGGTGGCTGTACAACCGAGATGACCATAATGGGGAGGTGGCTGTACAACCGAGATGACCATAATGGGGAGGTGGCTGTACAACCGATATGACCATAATGAGGAGGTGGCTGTACATCTGAGATGACCATAATGGGGAGGTGGCTGTACAACCGAGATGACCATAATGGGGAGGTGGCTGTACAACCGAGATGACCATAATGGGGAGGTGGCTGTACAACCGAGATGACCATAATGGGGAGGTGGCTGTACAACCGATATGACCATAATGAGGAGGTGGCTGTACATCTGAGATGACCATAATGGGGAGGTGGCTGTACAACCGAGATGACCATAATGGGGAGGTGGCTGTACAACCGAGATGACCATAATGGGGAGGTGGCTGTACAACCGATATGACCATAATGAGGAGGTGGCTGTACATCTGAGATGACCATAATGGGGAGGTGGCTGTACAACTGAGATGACCATAATGGGGAGGTGGCTGTACAACCGAGATGACCATAATGGGGAGGTGGCTGTACAACCGATATGACCATAATGAGGAGGTGGCTGTACATCTGAGATGACCATAATGGGGAGGTGGCTGTACAACCGAGATGACCATAATGGGGAGGTGGCTGTACAACCGAGATGACCATAATGGTGAGGTGGCTGTACTTCCGAGGTAACCATAATAGTGAGGTGGCTATACTACCGAGGTGGCCATAATGGGGAGGTGGCCGCACTACCGAGGTGACTATACTGGTGAGGTGGCTGTATTTCCGAGGTAACCATAATAGTGAGGTGGCTATACTACCGAGGTGGCCATAATGGGGAGGTGGCTGTACAATCGAGATGACCATAATGGGGAGGTGGCTGTACAACCGAGATGATCATAATGAGGAGGTGGCTGTACAACCGAGATGACCATAATGAGGAGATGGCTGTATTTCCGAGGTAACCATAATAGTGAGGTGGCTATACTACCGAGGTGGCCATACTGGGGAGGTGGCTGTACAACCGAGATGACCATAATGGTGAGGTGGCTGTATTTCCGAGGTAACCATAATAGTGAGGTGGCTATACTACCGAGGTGGCCATACTGGGGAGGTGGCTGTACAACCGAGATGACCATAATGGTGAGGTGGCTGTATTTCCGAGGTAACCATAATAGTGAGGTGGCTATACTACCGAGGTGGCCATACTGGGGAGGTGGCTGTACAACCGAGATGACCATAATGGTGAGGTGGCTGTACTTCCGAGGTAACCATAATAGTGAGGTGGCTATACTACCGAGGTGGCCATAATGGGGAGGTGGCCGCACTACCGAGGTGACTATACTGGTGAGGTGGCTGTATTTCCAAGGTAACCATAATAGTGAGGTGGCTATACTACCGAGGTGGCCATAATGGGGAGGTGGCTGTACAACCGAAATGACCATAATGGTGAGGTAGCTGTACTTCCGAGGTAACCATAATAGTGAGGTGGCTGTACTACCGTGGTGGCCATAATTGGGAGGTGGCTGCACTACTGAGGTGACCATAATGGTGAGGTGGCTGTACTTCCGTGGTAACCATAATGGTGAGGTGGCTATACTACCAAGGTGTCCATAATGGTGAGGTGGCTGTACTACTGAGGTGATCATAATGGTGAGGTGGCTGTACTACCGAGGTGACCATAATGGTGAGGTGGCTGTACTACCGAGGTGACCACAATGGTGAGGTGGCTGTACTACCAAGGTGACCATAAAGCAAGGTTTAAAAAATATGTGTGTGTGCGTGCGTGCGTGCGTGCGTGCATGCGTGCATGCGTGCGTGCATGCGTTCGTGCGTGCGTGTGTGTTAAACATCATATATATACATGAGATCCTTATATATGATTCAATGAACTCTCCTTACGTCTACTATAATGATTATCTAGTGTAGCACATGGAATAAGAATAGAAGAAACTGTGAAGACAGGAGACTATTGAGATGGACATCAGGAGACAGAGATATTGAGATGGACATCAGGAGACAGAGATATTGATCCTTTCCAAAATCTGATTTGGAGCTGTAGATCGCCTTAAAAAATGACTGCATGTGACAAGAAAGACAACTCACGACTCCAGGGGAGAGGACAAAGATGAGAGGAGTGTGGGTCGATGAGTCTTCCACTACTTGCTGCATGTCCAACACCGGCGGCTCAACGAATTTTGACCCCAGATTGTTCACGATGAAGGACGAGACACAGAACTGGACACGGTCAGGTCGCAGTGAGCGCACAATCATCATCCGTTGCAGCTCATTGCACGCATTGTCCCACTCACCTGGGGGCAGCACCAGTAGCATTCAGTTTCATATTCATGCACCAGTTTAATAATAATAATTATACAGCATCATACATCCTGAGAGTATCTGTTCACAGTTATTATCAGAATCAACATTATAATTATTATTGCTATTTGCTACCACTGTCAAAGTGAACAACAGAAGGTATGGCTTCACTCATTGGTTTCAAGAGGGTGACGCTACTCCATTATAAACAATAAAACAACAGAAGGTATGGCTTCACTCATTGGTTTCTAGGGGGTGACGCTACTCCATTATAAACAATAAAACAACAGAAGGTATGGCTTCACTCATTGGTTTCTAGGGGGTGACGCTAGTCCATTATAAACAATAAAACAACAGAAGGTATGGCTTCACTCATTGGTTTCAAGAGGGTGACGCTACTCCATTATAAACAATAAAACAACAGAAGGTATGGCTTCACTCATTGGTTTCTAGGGGGTGACGCTAGTCCATTATAAACAATAAAACAACAGAAGGTATGGCTTCACTCATTGGTTTCTAGGGGGTGACGCTACTCCATTATAAACAATAAAACAACAGAAGGTATGGCTTCACTCATTGGTTTCAAGAGGGTGACGCTACTCCATTATAAACAATAAAACAACAGAAGGTATGGCTTCACTCATTGGTTTCTAGGGGGTGACGCTAGTCCATTATAAACAATAAAACAACAGAAGGTATGGCTTCACTCATTGGTTTCTAGGGGGTGACGCTACTCCATTATAAACAATAAAACAACAGAAGGTATGGCTTCACTCATTGGTTTCTAGGGGGTGACGCTACTCCATTATAAACAATAAAACAACAGAAGGTATGGCTTCACTCATTGGTTTCTAGGGGGTGATGCTACTCCATTATAAACAATAAAACAACAGAAGGTATGGCTTCACTCATTGGTTTCTAGGGGGTGACGCTACTCCATTATAAACAATAAAACAACAGAAGGTATGGCTTCACTCATTGGTTTCAAGAGGGTGACGCTACTCCATTATAAACAATAAAACAACAGAAGGTATGGCTTCACTCATTGGTTTCTAGGGGGTGACGCTACTCCATTATAAACAATAAAACAACAGAAGGTATGGCTTCACTCATTGGTTTCTAGGGGGTGACGCTACTCCATTATAAACAATAAAACAACAGAAGGTATGGCTTCACTCATTGGTTTCAAGAGGGTGACGCTACTCCATTATAAACAATAAAACAACAGAAGGTATGGCTTCACTCATTGGTTTCTAGGGGGTGACGCTACTCCATTATAAACAATAAAACAACAGAAGGTATGGCTTCACTCATTGGTTTCTAGGGGGTGACGCTACTCCATTATAAACAATAAAACAGGATGCGAGAGCAGAATACTGAAAATGATGATGGTTTCTAACAGCAAACAGAGATCAAAGTTTGACCACTGTGTAAGCAGTGGTGCCCTCACCAGGGCAGGGGTGAATTAAAAAATGAGTTTAACAATATTTTTTTAACAAGATTGCAATCTCGAATAAAAAGTTTCAGATGGCAAGTGGACAAGGAAGCCATTGGCTTATCAAGAGTCCAACAATTTTCTCATCTATGTGTAGCCCGCTCTTATTAGATATCTGTTAATTCTATTTTTAAACATATTCACACTAACATTAACAATCATTTGGCAGTTTGTTCCATTCATTTATCACCCTCTGTGAGAAAGAGTACTTTCTCATGTCCAACCTACACTGCTTCTTAACTAATGCTGCTTTGTGTCCTCTGGTTCTACTGCCTTCTTTAAGTTTGAAGAACATATTCCTATCAACATCCTCATAACTGTTCACTATTTTAAACACTTCTATTTGGTCTTGTCTTAGTCTCTTGGTCTCTAGTGTTGTCAAACCACATTGTAATAAGCGACTTTCGTAACTATGGTCTCTCAATTCTGGAATAATTTTAGTTGCTCTTCCTTGTATTCTTTTTAGCTATATATGATTCAATGAGTTGGAATTATTCAATTAAATTCCTGAATTTGAATTGAAACATTTTGAGTAAGTTGAACTGGAAGAAAATGAATTGAACCTCATTTTGTTGTGCTGGTGCGACCTGGCTTTATGTGACCCTCAATCCAACCCTAGAATTGGATATGAACTCAAAGTTTTTGTAGCAGCTAAACATACATTTGTACACCATTTGAAGATCTGAGGTGACAGCATTTGTCCAAATTTGAACAAAGGGTCTGTGTGGCAATGTTACCATGTGGCAATTAGCAATTTGAAAAAAGAACTCAGAAGTGCTGCTCAAATCAAACTATGGTCAGATGTGATGAGCTGACTTTGAATTCAATACAGGTTGCAGCTCCTGCTCTAAATTAACATTTGTTGCCTGTCTGCACATATCTGAAACCATGCCTTTTGTGTGTGCTAGGAATGTGTGAAGCCATAGCCACCCTAATGGGGCATCCCAACAATTAGTAATTGCCTTGTTATTTCTGCATTGTTTCACTGAGCAGGTATTTCTGAAACCATCAAATGATTAACCTACTGGTGTTTTCATGTTGTTTGAATAACGGCTCAGCCGTTGTCTGTACAGTGTTTACAATTATTAGCAGTTGGAATAATAATGTCATAATGTTCATGTAATTACTTTAAATCCTGCATCCTCTGCATGTTGTTATGTTTCACACATGTTTGCGTTGGAAAAACTCCCATAGAATTAATTCAGAATTGAATTGGAAATGAATTGGAATTGAAAGATTTGAACTGGAATTGGAATTGACAAAAAATTCATTGAAAAAAAAATATTTGAATTGGAATTGATTAAACTGAATAGAAAGGAATCTGAATTTGAATTAGAACTGATTTAATGGAATTGACCCCAGCCCTGGCCCTCACCTGGCAGACTTGCGACCTCAGGCTCAGGCGAAGTGTACCAGATGTGCCAGTCGCGTGGATACTGCTCGAAGGCCGTGATGAGGCCATGGAAGTTGGCGAGTTTCTCCAGCTCTGTAATGTTGTCCCATGACAGATCGAGCAGCCACATCGCACAGGGGTTGTCCATTTGGTTTTCTCTGTCCAACACCTGCACACAACCACAGTGTCTAAAACATGATCCTATCTAGAGATCACATTCCCCTTGAACAATATTTAGAACAGACGTTACAGAGATAACTTATATAACTAACCTTGCAGTGTTCAAAAATTAATTTATGTGACAGCGGCGCATAAAGGATTTTACATAACAAGGCAATGAAGGCGATTTGAGGTTAGATCTTTTTTTGGTAGAGAGAGAGTATTAGCTTAATTACTTGCTCACGCGTAGGGATACACTGGGCTGAGAAACGTAATCGTTGTTTATGCATATTTGGGGCGGGCACAATACCGCACCGTTACACAGTCGTGAGTTGAATTGCACTATTAATTTGTCGATGGTTGCTAAACCGTTGGTGAGTTTTGGGAGGCAGCCATGGGTATTGATTGGGGCGTTTGGTCGCCTCGACCGAGGTAGGTTTTGTGCTAGTAGCAGAGTCTGTCTGCGAGAGTTGGATTATCGGATCACTTTCCAGGGTTATCGGGCCAGTACCGTTGCGTTGAGATCTTCCGTCGTGATGGGGTTCATTATAATGCTCGGGGAAATTTCGAACTGTGGATGAGCATGACAAGTAGTTGTTTCGGGGCTATGAAGCGGGTACAGAAGCTGTAGTTATGTCCTGGCCCTGGGGCTGGGGTGATGGTGTTGCCATATAACTTTATAAGGTGGGTGTAGGCTTTGGAATGGCTTTGTGCAAGGTGTGATAAGGGGGGTTAACCAGTTTGATGCAACGGCTTTCCATCGAGTGAGGTGATAGTCCCAGCAGGGTGAGGAACAGTGGAATTTATTAATTCAGGCTGCGTACATATTAACTGTATGTTTGTGGTCCATGCGGTGTACAGGGCATGTTATTTTCTTTTAATTTATGCTTATTCCACCAAGCGGTGGTCTTGGTGGTACATGATATTGTTCCCTTTGGACCAGTATAGTGTGCAGGGCATGTTCACTTTAATCTGTATTATTACGCCTTACAGTGGCATTGTTGGCATTATGATATTGGTCCCTACGGTGTACAGGGCATGTTAATTTTCATTTGTCTTATTCAGCCATATGGTGGAAATGGTCGAATTATGATGATGGTTCCTACAGTGTACAGGGCATGTTAATAATTGTCTTATTCAGCCAGACGATGGAAACGGTCGAGTTAGCATGTTGGTTTACCAAGTCAGGTATCATGGTAGTATCATTAGTGAGATCATTGATCTGATATTAATTGATCTGATATAAAATGGTATATTGGTTACTGGGAGTATTAAACGTCTGACACAGTTAACATTTTTCGAGGAAATGTGATGCATAACCAGGTTTTTTAAGAAAATTTTTTGTATATTTTGTTCGTCATTCGTCGCCAGGTGGCCTTACAGGTATGTCACATCTGTGCAGTTGGTAAATACACCACATTTTGCTTTATCGGACAACAATGTCCGCTACTGTTCGTAATGATCACTACAGGAAAGTACTTGAACTGCCTTGTTAGTTTTGTACATTTAATGCGGTGATTATTAATGTACGGTGAAGCTTTTTAAAGGCGCTCGTTCTTTTAAGGCAAATTCCAGTGCTAGAGCCGAGAGCCACATTTCCATCGTTCGATATTGGTAATTTATTAGCTGTAAACTACTTCTAACACCTTCGCACTCCATTTATGAAACGACTATTCGTTCGATATTGGTAATTTATTAGCTGTAAACTACTTCTAACACCTTCGCACTCCATTTATGAAACGACCATTCGTTCGATATTGGTAATTTATTAACTGTAAACTACTTCTAACACCTTCGCACTCCATTTATGAAACGACCATTCGTTCGATATTGGTAATTTATTAGCTGTAAACTACTTCTAACACCTTCGCACTCCATTTATGAAACGACCATTCGTTCGATATTGGTAATTTATTAGCTGTAAACTACTTCTAACACCTTCGCACTCCATTTATGAAACGACCATTCGTTCGATATTGGTAATTTATTAGCTGTAAACTACTTCTAACACCTTCGCACTCCATTTATGAAACGACCATTCGTTCGATATTGGTAATTTATTAACTGTAAACTACTTCTAACACCTTCGCACTCCATTTATGAAACGACTATTCGTTCGATATTGGTAATTTATTAGCTGTAAACTACTTCTAACACCTTCGCACTCCATTTATGAAACGACTATTCGTTCGATATTGGTAATTTATTAGCTGTAAACTACTTCTAACACCTTCGCACTCCATTTATGAAACGACTATTCGTTCGATATTGGTAATTTATTAACTGTAAACTACTTCTAACACCTTCGCACTCCATTTATGAAACGACTATTCGTTCGATATTGGTAATTTATTAACTGTAAACTACTTCTAACACCTTCGCACTCCATTTATGAAATGACTATTCGTTCGATATTGGTAATTTATTAGCTGTAAACTACTTCTAACACCTTCGCACTCCATTTATGAAACGACTATTCGTTCGATATTGGTAATTTATTAGCTGTAAACTACTTCTAACACCTTCGCACTCCATTTATGAAACGACTATTCGTTCGATATTGGTAATTTATTAGCTGTAAACTACTTCTAACACCTTCGCACTCCATTTATGAAACGACTATTCGTTCGATATTGGTAATTTATTAACTGTAAACTACTTCTAACACCTTCGCACTCCATTTATGAAACGACTATTCGTTCGATATTGGTAATTTATTAACTGTAAACTACTTCTAACACCTTCGCACTCCATTTATGAAACGACTATTCGTTCGATATTGGTAATTTATTAACTGTAAACTACTTCTAACACCTTCGCACTCCATTTATGAAACGACTATTCGTTCGATATTGGTAATTTATTAACTGTAAACTACTTCTAACACCTTCGCACTCCATTTATGAAATGACTAGCACTTGTTTCACTAGCGATCCCATGTGCAAAAGTGTTTTCAGCATATTACATTATTAATATTATTATTACATAAGGCACAAACCACCCTGATCAGTATAAATGGAGAGGTTTCTGTATTCCGTGGGGTGTCAATGGAGAAGGTTTTGTATTACGTGCCCGGAATGTGTAAAGGAAGAAGTTGGGTCACACCACTCAGTGAAAAATATTGAAAATTTTACTAAGAAAACTAGTTTGGTTATTTCCATGCACTGTAAATGGAAAATAACTTTGGATAAGCCATGCAGTATAAATGGCACAAGTGTATTCCGTGCAGTGTAAATGGAGGAGTTTTTCTATTTCATGAGGTGTAAACGAGGAAATTGGATTAAGCCATGCAGTAATACTGAAAATTTAACTAATCCGTGCGGTAGAAGCAGAACAGTTTTGTTAACCCATGCTGTGAGTAAGCGGATGTAAATTTAGATAATCCATGCAGTGACAGGGAGAAGTTTTTGTTATTTACATGCGGTGTAAATCCAAAGATAAGTTTTGCTAAGCCATGTGGTGTAAATGGCACAATTGTATTCCGAACAGTGAAAACGGAGGGATTTCTGTATTCCATGTGGTGTAAACGGAGAAGCGATATGAAGAAGTTTTGTTATTTCCATGCGGTGTAAATGGAAATTAATTTTTGTTAAGCCATGCAGCCTACATATGTGTCATAAACAATTGGACAAGACAAAACTTACAACTCCGCCACGAAGGAAGAAGTTGAACTCGTCCATGTTGAGTTTCCCAGCAGCCTCTAGGATCTTTGTGCACATGTGGAACGAAAAGAGGAGCTTGTGCTTCTCAAACAGACCTCGGCATGTGTACCTGGAACAGTCACAACCTCAACTACATGTGTAGGTGGAATGAGAACGTTGCACTGTAGGACATCTTAGATCTGATAACTTTTACCAAACATTTACTCTAACATTTTGGCTGCTCAAATGTGTTTTAATGAACCACAATATTTTAATATAATTGAACCATTATATAATGGATTGACCTTATATAATGAATTGAACTTGTGGTCAGCATTGAATGTAAACACCATATTGGAGTTGAAACATTCAAATGAAACAAATAAATTATTATTTTTAAATGTGGTTCAGTGAAGACATTTGAGTGGTGAAGATGTTAAGACAGCCAGTGATGAGACAGACCTGTAGACGGCATAGGTGTGGTGAGGATGTTAAGACAGCCAGTGATGAGACAGACTTGTAGACGGCATAGGTGTGGTGAAGATGTTAAGACAGCCAGTGATGAGACAGACCTGTAGACGGCATAGGTGTGGTGAAGATGTTAAGACAGCCAGTGATGAGACAGACTTGTAGATGACATAGGTGTGGTGAAGATGTTAAGACAGCCAGTGATGAGATAGACTTGTAGACGACATAGGTGTGGTGAAGATGTTAAGACAGCCAGTGATGAGACAGACCTGTAGACGGCATAGGTGTGGTATTCGTTCATGTTCTGGATGCGTTCCTCCAATTTAGACGTTCTCTGTGACTTGTCTATAGACTGGTTGAACAGGTCAATGTAGGAGTCTAAAGCGAACTGGTACATCGGGTCAATGCCCCCGATGTCATTGAGTACAAAGAACAAGATGGACGCTCTTTCGGCACATGGTCGGTAACCCTGCAACATGCACAGTTTCACATATCTTTATCATTCACTCATTGTTCAGCCATAGACCCCTGTAAGGAGTCTACTACAGCATTGCTGTCACTGCCTGGCCAGCATCTCTCATATACCTGACTGGGAAGCAGCTCCAGCCTCCATCCTCTGCCTTCAGAGAGGAGGGAAGGAGCAAGAACAAGTGAGTTAGAGATAGAGACCACCTCTATGTGAGTCCACGAGAGGCTACACATTTACTCCGTGTGTGATATTTTACTTCCTGTGGCATAAACCCTGGTAGAAGGGACCAACAACTTTTAGTGTCTCTTCTGAAAGTCACAGGAGTAGACTCAAACCAGGTCCACTCGATTGACAAAGTTACTGTGTTACATGCATATTTTTATTGATGCACAACCAATAATATATTCCTACATTTATTGCTGTTTTGTCCATAGTCTGTGAACATTGTCAGACTGATCATCAGACGAAAGAGCGATCAACAGTCATACGTCTCACATGTCTAGTACAGTCTATTGACCGCTACTCCATCTGATGGTCAGTTTGAAATGTCAACTAAAAACAACTAATTGCGGTTGTGCATCAATAAAATATATGAATTTATATTACTGACCTTATAAATCTTTCTAGTGATATAACAGTTTTACATAGCTGAACACTGTACAGCTGAAAACTGTACAGTGACTGGTTTCTGGTGTCATGAAATTACTTCTGACAACCATAATAAAATTGACACATATTTACATTTGCATTCAAACATGTCTTACTTGTCCTATAAAGGTAACCTCATGTTATAACTAGCACAACGATGTCTAAAATATATCAAAACACTTATAACCCGGGAATATCACCTGCAAGCTAAGTAATTAGTGTCATTCTTTAAAAACCAGAAATCAACAACTAAAATGACTAAACTTCACAAACTATTTATATTAAACAATTTAAATTTTAGGCATATTTCTTTTGATGGTTATTAGAAAATTGTAACATATTCTCAAAAAATCTTAATAATTAATAATTACACAGAATACTATTACAGCAAACTTCATGTAATGCGAAAGTGTAATATGCGGAGATTGTGTCAACGTAAAATACATTAAACCACATTAAGAGGAAATAAAAATAAAATAGAAATAAGACAGCAATACAACTGATGGAGCTGTAATAAAACATGAATCATGAATTGTGTCAAGAAGGTGACAGTTGACATACCTCTCGTGCCGTGTCAATCTTGGCTTCTGTCAACTCGGCTGTCTGTAGCTGTTCACCGACATCCTTGGATGTCTCTTTGGACGTCTGCAGTGTGTTGACCAGGTGGACATCGTCTAGCAGTGAGCCCTGGGCCTCGTTCAGTAACCTGTGGACGCATCACTGACCGTTGCCTTATTATCATTAGACATATCATGATGGCTGGTTCTTATGTAGGTCAACTGTTTCACTCAACAGAGGTATAAGTGAACGTTGGCTGGTTCTTATGTAGGTCAACTGTTTCACTCAACAGAATTATAAGTGAACGTTGGCTGGTTCTTATGTAGGTCAACTGTTTCACTCAACAGAGGTATAAGTGAATGTTGGCTGGTGGAAAGAGGGCTGGCGGAATGAGGGTTTGATAGAATGACGGTTTGATAGAATGAGGGCTAGTGGAATGGGGTTGGTGGAATGAGGGTTGACAGAATGAGGACTGGTGTAATGAGGGTTGGCGGAATGAGGGCTGGTGGAATGAGGGTTAGTGGAATGATGGTTGGCAGAATGAGGGTTGGTGTAATGAAGGTTAGTGGAATGAGGGCTGGTGGAATGAAGGTTAGTGGAATGATGGTTGGCAGAATGAGGGCTGGTGTAATGAAGGTTAGTGGAATGAGGGCTGGTGGAATGAAGGTTAGTGGAATGATGGTTGGCAGAATGAGGGCTGGTGGAATGATGGTTGGCAGAATGAGGGCTGGTGGAATGAGGGCTGGTGGAATGAAGGTTAGTGGATTGATGGTTGGCAGAACGAGGGGTGGTGGAATGAAGGTTGGCAGAATGAGGGCTGGTGGAATGAGGGTTAGTGGAATGATGGCTGACAGAATGAGGGCTGGTGTAATGAAGGTTAGTGGAATGAGGGCTGGTGGAATGAAGGTTAGTGGAATGATGGTTGGCAGAATGAGGGCTGGTGGAATGAAGGTTGGCAGAATGAGGGCTGGTGGAATGAAGGTTAGTGGATTGATGGTTGGCAGAACGAGGGCTGGTGGAATGAGGGTTGGCAGAAAGAGGGTTGTCAGAACAAGACCTTGTAGAATGAAGACATACCTGAGAATTTCATCCTCCAGCTCCTGTAATTTCTTCTTGCCCGCTGCGATGTTGATGACGAGGCTGTCTTTCTGCTCCTCCAGTTCTGGGCGTTCCTTGCGCACCACAATACCCAATAGTTGGGCCTCCAACCCTATAAATTAGTTTAACCACCACATGATAACTCACAGCCATTTCAAATTTTTACAAATCCTCGAGTATCACCACCACCCAAGCTCATACATCTGCATTTGTGATAATTGTAATAACACATTAACCATAATTGTTAACAATTTAAACATGTTTATTGACACATTAACCTTGCTTGCTGACATTTACCCGGTTCTGTGTCAGTTATGTTCATTGACATATTTACCTTGTTCCTTGTGACATATCTACCCATTCCCACACACATTTACCCCATACCTTGTTCCTTGACAGCAAAGTTGACAATTGCTGCCTTGGCAGCAATCTCTGGGGCATAGTGCGGATTGCTCATCTTTGTGGTTATGTAGAAACGGAACTCAGGGTTGTATTCTATCTCCTTGTCACCAATTCGGATCATACTCACCCCACCTGATGAGGGAAACAAGGTCATGTTAATCACCTTCTAATATGAATAATCACATTATTAAAGCAGTGGTATCTCTCTGTCCTTCTAGTAATTTTTGTGAACAACTGTGAAGTTTATCTTCAACAATTATTTTGAAACCAACAAAGTGATGAATAAATGTCAAAAATGTCAATGTAACTATTTAATTACATATATGGTGTATTATGAAAACCTCAGACATAAGCGGACAATTAAAATTAAATTTGTATATACATATACACATATATATATATATATATATATATATATATATATATACACACACATGCACGCAAGAACACACACACGCATGCACACATGCATGCACGCACACACACATATAAACATAATATTAATATAAATATATATGTAAACATTTAAAAAGGGAAGACAGCCACTGAGATGGGAGGACTGTGTAAAGAGGGATGTAAGAAAAACAGAGGAGGAAGACAAGGGGAGGGAGAAGGCTGAAGATAGGGAGAAGTGGAAAGGAATAACAGCTGGGGCGGGGCAGCAGTACATGAACTAGCCTCACCCCTTTATAAAGGGAGCAAGGAAAGGGATAACAGCTGGGGCGGTGCAGCAGTACATGAACTAGCCTCAACCCTTTATAAAGGGAGCAAGGAAAGAGATAACAGCTGGGGTGGGGCAGCAGTACATGAACTAGCCTCACCCCTTTATAAAGGGAGCAAGGAAAGGAATAACAGCTGGGGCGGGGCAGCAGTGCACGAACTAGCCTCACCCCTTTATAAAGGGAGCAAGGAAAGGAATAACAGCTGGGGCGGGGCAGCAGTGCACGAACTAGCCTCACCCCTTTATAAAGGGAGCAAGGAAAGGGATAACAGCTGGGGTGGTGCAGCAGTACATGAACTAGCCTCACCCCTTTATAAAGGGAGCAAGGAAAGGGATAACAGCTGGGGCGGGGCAGCAGTACATGAACTAGCCTCACCCCTTTATAAAGGGAGCAAGGAAAGGAATAACAGCTGGGGCGGGGCAGCAGTACATGAACTAGCCTCACACCTTTATAAAGGGAGCAAGGAAAGAGATAACAGCTGGGGCGGTGCAGCAGTACAAGAACTAGCCTCAACCCTTTATAAAGGGAGCAAGGAAAGAGATAACAGCTGGGGCGGGGCGGCAGTGCACGAACTAGCCTCACACCTTTATAAAGGGAGCAAGGAAAGAGATAACAGCTGGGGCGGGGCGGCAGTGCACGAACTAGCCTCACACCTTTATAAAGGGAGCAAGGAAAGGAATAACAGCTGGGGCGGGGCAGCAGTACATGAACTAGCCTCACTCCTTTATAAAGGGAGCAAGGAAAGGGACAACAGCTGGGGGCGGGGCAGCAGTGCACGAACTAGCCTCACCCCTTTATAAAGGGAGCAAGGAAAGGGATAACAGCTGGGGTGGGGCAGCAGTGCATGAACTACGGCCTAAAGGGGGCAGTGAGGAAGAACACATATCAACAAATACCTGTAAAATAATATGTAAAGTATAAAGCAATTTATTTTGTGGTCCAAAAACATGACCAAACAAAATTAATTACAGGTGACTAATTTGGGATCTGACAGTAATTAATGAATTGAGATGTAATTAATTCAGAAGTAATTAATCCAAGGAACACACCAACTTTGATGATGGATTTATTGAGAATCGGGTCAAGAGATGGATCAAGTTGTTCCTGTACGTTCTGTAGCAGCACTGGTAGACCAAACTGTACAGCGGATTCTAGTGTCCTCATGTAGTCAGACTGCTGCAGATCAATCACTTTCAGACCCTGCAAGCAGTTAGATGGAAATATGCAGTGTGACACTTTCAGGGAAAGTTCATTATATTACTTCTAGGCTCATGGCATAAAAATAAAGTGCCAGTGATTTTGAGATGGTACCGATCCCCTTTTAAGGATTTTTTGCACCCTAAAAAATAGTTATGAACAGGGATTTCGAGTTGTTTCACTGTGTATCAAACATGGATGTCTTAAGAAGGCCCCATGCGGATAGGGACTTGGAAATATGCTTTTTATATGACACTAAAACCATACATCCCACATGAGGAGTTATGCCATGGTGAATCAGACACCCCACAGGGGTGGGACATACGCTATCACATATCACCAGTTCACCCTCAGTCACTCAGATGGCTTGTTACTGCACCCTCTCACCCTGGAGTGTTCCATGTTCTTGATCCACTTAATGGCCTGTCCCTGGGGGTCGACCATGAGAGGCCAGCGTGTTCCCCGGGTCACCAGGACACCGTTCTCTGTAGAGAATGAGTCGCTTGGGAGACCGCGGATGGTCCACTCCCGCACCTGAAACAACACGTTGACAACTTTGTCTGTCGCTGCCTACATATTGACAACTTTGTGTCTGTCACATCCTATACATTCATAACTTTGTGTTTGTCACCTCCTACACATGGCCAACTTTGTGTCTGTCACCTCCTACACATTCACAACTTTGTGTCTGTCACCTCCTACACATTCACAACTTTGTGTCTGTCACCTCATACAAATTCACAACTTTGTGTCTGTCACCTCCTACACATTCACAACTTTGTGTCTGTCACCTCCTACACATTCACAACTTTGTGTCTGTCACCTCCTACACATTCACAACTTTGTGTCTGTCACCTCCTACACATTCACAACTTTGTGTCTGTCACCTCCTACACATTCATTATTGTAATTGTAGCACCAAAACATAACTAAATATATTAAGCATACATTGCAAATATATGTACCAACTCTGAGTGTAAGACTAAGAAAACATATCACCGTTACAGTTTCTTCACCAAATCATCTCACTGGTGGCAGTTTTCAAAATCAGGTACCCACTGAACTGATCAACATTTTTTTCTGATGTAACATTGGCATTATTTAACAAGACAAGAAAACTTGTTTGATTTTAATTGTACCAAAATCTATGGGAACCTGAGCTGAACAGCACGTCAAAACCAGAGTTAGGCAGTCACCAATCAGTTTACAATGTCAAGTTGTCAACAGATGGATAAATATGTTCAGGAGCTAAGGAGGACAAAAGGTGGGTCTTCAGGAGATGCTATTATGTAATTATATTTCCTGCAGACCTAACACTGACACAGACTCAAACACAGAGTTGGTGTGACAATCAAGAAGGCTCTAGTTGCTTGGCAGGATGTGTTACAAGTATTCTGTTGCACAACATTAATGACAAGAGTTGGTGTCATCCTTACCTGGGTGGGTTTCACCATGAAGTGGCAAAAGTCAAAGTTGGGGCTGCAGGGAACCTCCAGCCGCCTCACCTGGAACACAACATGGCAGGTAGAGACAGTGACAAGTGTAGGGTGGATGAGTGCATTGTGGTGATGGCTGACATGGTAGGTAGTGGAGCGGTCAGTTGGTAGTGGAGCAGTCAGTTGGTGTTGGAGTGGTCAGTTGGTAGTGGAGTGGTCAGTTGGTAGTGGAGTGGTCAGTTGGTAGTGGAGCGGTCAGTTGGTAGTGGAGCAGTCAGTTGGTGTTGGAGTGGTCAGTTGGTAGTGGAGTGGTCAGTTGGTAGTGGAGCAGTCAGTTGGTAGTGGAGCAGTCAGTTGGTAGTGGAGTGGTCAGTTGGTAGTGGAGTGGTCAGTTGGTAGTGGAGCAGTCAGTTGGTAGTGGAGCGGTTAGTTAGTAGTGGAGCAGTCAGTTGGTAGTGGAGTGGTCAGTTGGTAGTGGAGTGGTCAGTTGGTGGTGGAGCAGTCAGTTGGTAGTGGAGTGGTCAGTTGGTAGTGGACTGGTCAGTTGGTAGTGGAATGGTCAGTGAAAGAGCAATGAGTGAATGACAGATGAGTGAAGAGCCGATGAACGAATGCAGAGTTAAGTGACAAGACAGTGATGTGATGGTGATGTGATGATGATATGAGTGATGTGATGGTGATGTGATGATGATATGAGTGATGTGATGGTGATGTGATGATGATATGAGTGATGTGATGGTGAGAATACAGTGATGTGATAATTTTGTATTAATTAGAACAACAAGAAATAGGTTTCCTGGGAGGGTTGTTTGTTTTGCATCTTACATCAATCCCCAAAACATTGTTTATTTTCCAGTCACAGTTTATAAAGGTGCACAAATCTTGAGAGTTGATGTGCCACATAATTATGAAATTGCTCCCAGGTTGATGTAATTAAAACTGCAATGTAGGGATTTAGTACATTAGTTGTGAATGTTGTGAGATGATCCCTAAGTAAAACTAAGTGTTGTGAATAAGTGAGTGTGTGGACATACCTCTACCAGCCACTTCTTGACAACAAGGTTCTCCCGGTAGTTGGACAGGAAGGGTCCTATGTATGACAGGAAGGCTGCAGCAATGAGCACGTCTCCAATTAAGTAGCCGATCCGCTCTTCCAAGTCCTGTCACACCAAATAATTGCCCACTCAAAATGTGCACAGAATCACAAATAAAATAGTATGTGACACAGCTCTGACACATTTTGAAAATACAGTGTCTGTGCAATCACACGACTACCATGTGACCATTTATATGAATTTGGTGATTTGCTAGTTTGTGACTTTGTTTAACTTTATAATATATGATGCACCAATTATGTGATGCACTAGTCATGTGATGCACCATTTGACATTTTCATCATTAAATTCACCCCAATCTTAAATGTGTAATTCTGAAAAACATAATTTCACAATAAATCTTTTTTTGTATTAGGCTTTAAGAAGCAGCAATTGTTTTCTATATTGTGGGATGTGGTGGCTCAGCTGTTGGACCATCGGACTGTCAATCAAGAGGACCGGGGTTCAACTCGACCTACTGCAACTTCAAAACTTGGACAAGTTAGCTCCCACCTCTCCCTCTCCCCATCCCACTGGGGAAACTTACCTCTACAGTCACCTCCCACCTCTCCTTCTCCCCATCCCACTGGTGAAACTTACCTCTACAGTCAGCTCCCACCTCTCCTTCTCCCCATCCCACAGGGCAAGTTACCTCTACAGTCAGCTCCCACTTCTCCTTCTCCCCATCCCACAGGGAAAGTTACCTCTACAGTCAGCTCCCACTTCTCCTTCTCACCACCCCACTGGGAAAGTTACCTCTACAATCAGCTCCCACTTCTCTCTCTCCAAATCCCACTGGCAAACTTCCTTCTACAGTCAGCTCCCATCTCTCCCTCTCCCCCATCCTACAGGGAAACTTACCTCTACAGTCAGCTCTCACCTCTCCCTCTCCCCATCCCACTGGGAAAGTTACCTCTACAGTTAGCTCCCACCTCTCCCTCTGCCCATCCTACAGGGAAACTTACCTCTACAATTAGCTCCCACCTCTCCCTCTCCCCATCCCACTGGGAAAGTTACCTCTACAGTCAGCTCCCACCTCTCCCTCTCCCCATCCTACAGGGAAACTTACCTCTACAGTTAGCTCCCACCTCTCCCTCTGCCCATCCTACAGGGAAACTTACCTCTACAATTAGCTGCCACCTCTCCCTTTCCCCATCCCACTGGGAAACTTACCTCTACAGTCAGCTCCCACCTCTCTCTCTCCCCATCCCACTGGGAAACTTACCTCTACAGTCAGCTCCCACCTCTCCCTCTCCCCGGCCAGCCCCTCGACAAGCTTTGATGCGCGGTCGAGCATCATCTCTGTGTGTTCTGCCTTCTTCCTCAGTTCTTCCTTCTGCGCCAACTTTTCATCATATTCCTTCTTCAACTGCTCCATCTTCGCCTCCACCTGAGTCACACACAGTCCGTTACAATTAATGTTACTGAGTCACACACAGTCCGTTACAATTAATGTTACTGAGTCACACACAGTCCGTTACAATTAATGTTACTGAGTCAAACACAGTCTGTTACAATTAATGTTACTGAGTCACACACAGTCCGTTACAATTAATGTTACTGAGTCACACACAGTCCGTTACAATTAATGTTACTGAGTCACACACAGTCCATTACAATTAATGTTACTGAGTCACACACAGTCTGTTACAATTAATGTTACTGAGTCACACACAGTCCGTTACGATCAATGTTACTGAGTCACACACAGTCCATTACAATCAATGTTACTGAGTCACACACAGTCCGTTACAATAAATGTTACTGAGTCACACATAGTCCATTACAATTAATGTTACTGAGTCACACACAGTCCATTACAATCAATGTTACTGAGTCACACACAGTCCGTTTCAATAAATGTTACTGAGTCACACACAGTCCATTACAATCAATGTTACTGAGTCACACACAGTCTGTTACAATCAATGTTACTGAGTCACACACAGTCTGTATGTTACAATCAACATTACTGAGTCACCATGTAGTTCATAACAATCATCATTACTGAGTCACCGTGCAGTCCATTACAATCAACATTACTGAGTCATCATGCAGTCGGTTACAATCAATGTTACTGAGTCCCCATACAGTCCGTTACAATCAATGTTACTGAGTCACAATGTAGTCCATTACAATCAGTATTACTGAGTCACCATGTAGTATGTTACAATCAATGTTACTGAGTCATCACATAGTGCATTACAATCAACATTACTGAATCATCATGTGCATATGCGCATGTGTTACAATCAATGTTACTGAGTCACTGTGTAGTCCGTTACAATCAATGTTATTGAGTCATCACATAGTCTGTTACAATCAACATTGCTGAGAGGTTCAAATCTTGTTGCTGCATGCTGTATGAACTACGCTGTATGAACTATGCTGTCTTGTTCACTCCATAAAGCCCCAATTGATTCAGCTGTTTGAATAGATGTTATTGTGGAAATATTTTGTGCAGTAATTGCAGTGTGGCTGCGTGCTTCCCAAGAGTTAGCGTTAACGTGTCAGTTGAGTCGACCAGGGATGACAGGTAGAGTACATCAGATCAGATACCATGATATGGTGGAATATACTTCATTAGTCGGGTGGTGCAGTGGCGTAGTGCAGAGAACGTTGGACCCTCAACTAAGAGGATTGGCCTCTTGCTGCATTTTGAAGCTTAGACAACTTTGTTCACTCAGTTCACTCAGCTGTGTAAATGACTGCCTGGCAATGGACAGTTCACTCAGCTGTGTAAATGACTGCCTGGCAATGGACAGTTCACTCAGCTGTGTAAATGACTGCCTGGCAATGGACAGTTCACTCAGCTGTGTAAATGACTGCCTGGCAATGGACAGTTCACTCAGCTGTGTAAATGACTGCCTGGCAATGGACAGTTCACTCAGCTGTGTAAATGACTGCCTGGCAATGGACAGTTCACTCAGCTGTGTAAATGACTGCCTGGCAATGGACAGTTCACTCAGCTGTGTAAATGACTGCCTGGCAATGGACAGTTCACTCAGCTGTGTAAATGACTGCCTGGCAATGGACAGTTCACTCAGCTGTGTAAATGACTGCCTGGCAATGGACAGTTCACTCAGCTGTGTAAATGACTGCCTGGCAATGGACAGTTCACTCAGCTGTGTAAATGACTGCCTGGCAATGGACAGTTCACTCAGCTGTGTAAATGACTGCCTGGCAATGGACAGTTCACTCAGCTGTGTAAATGACTGCCTGGCAATGGACAGTTCACTCAGCTGTGTAAATGACTGCCTGGCAATGGACAGCTCACTCAGCTGTGTAAATGACTGCCTGGCAATGGACAGTTCACTCAGCTGTGTAAATGACTGCCTGGCAATGGACAGTTCACTCAGCTGTGTAAATGACTGCCTGGCAATGGACAGCTCACTCAGCTGTGTAAATGACTGCCTGGCAATGGACAGTTCACTCAGCTGTGTAAATGACTACCTGGCAATGGACAGTTCACTCAGCTGTGTAAATGACTGCCTGGCAATGGACAGTTCACTCAGCTGTGTAAATGACTGCCTGGCAATGGACAGTTCACTCAGCTGTGTAAATGACTGCCTGGCAATGGACAGTTCACTCAGCTGTGTAAATGACTGCCTGGCAATGGACAGTTCACTCAGCTGTGTAAATGACTGCCTGGCAATGGACAGTTCACTCAGCTGTGTAAATGACTGCCTGGCAATGGACAGTTCACTCAGCTGTGTAAATGACTGCCTGGCAATGGACAGTTCACTCAGCTGTGTAAATGACTGCCTGGCAATGGACAGTTCACTCAGCTGTGTAAATGACTGCCTGGCAATGGACAGTTCACTCAGCTGTGTAAATGACTGCCTGGCAATGGACAGTTCACTCAGCTGTGTAAATGACTGCCTGGCAATGGACAGTTCACTCAGCTGTGTAAATGACTGCCTGGCAATGGACAGTTCACTCAGCTGTGTAAATGACTGCCTGGCAATGGACAGTTCACTCAGCTGTGTAAATGACTGCCTGGCAATGGACAGTTCACTCAGCTGTGTAAATGACTGCCTGGCAATGGATAGCTCACTCAGCTGTGTAAATGACTGCCTGGCAATGGACAGTTCACTCAGCTGTGTAAATGACTGCCTGGCAATGGAAAGTTCACTCAGCTGTGTAAATGACTGCCTGGCAATGGACAGTTCACTCAGCTGTGTAAATGACTGCATGGCAATGGACAGTTCACTCAGCTGTGTAAATGACTACCTGGCAATGGACAGTTCACTCAGCTGTGTAAATGACTGCCTGGCAATGGACAGTGGTGGATATGTGAACGACCAGTTTTCGTCCATTAATTGCAGCATGGCTGAATGCTTCCAAGAGTAGCCGAACTGGTGTTGGAGTGACCAGGTTTTCCAGGAGGTGAACTGAAAAGCTCTTAATGCATGAAGAATGCTTATGTGTCTACATATATCTACTGATGTCTTAGGTCAATACACTGTGTAGCTATTACACAATGTATAGACATAATGTTAGTGTTACATGATGAAATTAGATTTTGCTGGTAGAATAAATTACAAGCAAATTTTTATACAGGAATCATCATTGACATGTTTTGAAAGCAGAGGATGCAAGAAGATGATGCTCACCTCTGCTAACTTGTCCTTGGCATCCTGTAGTTGCGTCTGTTTCTCATGTAGATTGGCCATTGCGCCCTGCAGACGCTGGCGCTTGGGCTCCACCACGCGATAGATTCGCCCATACATATCCATGGCCCGCACCCACATGCACAGAGACTTGGCAGCGAGGGACACGCGGCCGATGATCTCTGGCTGGAAGTCTGCCTGGGCACAGTACTGACCTATCTTCTTGAGCACCCGGTCAGAGATGTTGTCCTTGTCAAAGTTCATCAACTGCTTGATGAAATTGCCATCACCTGGCAGTGACAAACAGCGTAATGTTTACAATGATGTCATTGTGTGTAACATGCTACAATGTGACAAATAATTTACAGGTGTAATATGTTACATATTGTGATACTGTAAAAACTAATTATGAGTTTTGTAATGAATTACACAGACTCATTGGTCATGTCTTTGTGAAGCAATAAAGAATGACCATATACTATGTATTAGCGAATTAAATTGTTAAAATTTAATAACAGCTATATTATATAATAATAAACTGCATGATTAAAATGAAATAATAAAGGTTACTTATGATTCATTGTATTAACTGAATTATTGAAACAGATTACAACAATGGTTTCCTAATTAACGAAGCATGTCGCAGATCAGTATCAGAATGTCAGTGATGGTGGTACAACTATTCAAGTTTATAATGGATTACAATAAAATGCTAGTAAAATAAATTGTGCGTGTGTGCATGCGTGCATGTGTGCAGGCTAGTGCATATGTGAAGTGTACATTATAATGTACTGCAAGGTACCCTGTATCACTGCAATGATTACTACATCCCACTATATATTAAAACAAATGATATTAATATATGCAATCTAGACACAAAGCTGACATTTAAACATTTTCCAATAAATACAATTTAGTTCAATTATATCTACAAATATAACATTCATTCTTTTTGTGCAAAAACAACTAAAGCAAATGCATTTTATCACAAATTAAGATGTTGAAATAGTATATAGCTAAAGAATACAATTCACACACACAATGTATATCAAAGGTCCAATGACAAATGCTTTTGGTTCTATTATATGAAGTAGCAGTGCACTTATGAGATGCATAACACATTATTTCTTCACACAGAATTACAACTGAACATGATGTGAAAATAGCAGGAGTAATAAAGATGAGGAAGCAGGTTAGTCCAGCACTACTATAAGAGACATGCAGCGTATCGAAAGAACAGGCAGCATGCAACTAGTGAATCATGCAAATAAATAACATCTAAACAAATGTTAAGCACTTTCAAGTCTCTCAACAAAAACTTAATTGTTGAACACTTAATTTATCAAGCAAAATGCCCCAACAAGCATTTCTGCAGAACAACCTAAACTAATATTTGTAAAGATATGTACATATACTACATAACATTAAAGACACAATCATTATGAATTGGTCTTTCTACAGCAGTTGTTTGAGAAAGCCAACTCTTGAAACTGTGCTGGAGACACTTGACTGGTGACATGCCAGTCTTGTGTTGACAGCTTGTACACTTGACTGGTGACATGCCAGTCTTGTGTTGACAGATTGTACAAAACTAGTGCATGGTCACCCAACAGGACTTGGACTTAAGCATGTAAAAGACTAGTGCATGGACACCCAACAGGCCTTGGACTGAAACGTGTACAAGACTAGTGCATGGTCACCCAACAGGCATTTGACTGAAGCTTGTACTAGACTAGTGCATGGTCACACAACAGGCATTGGGTTGACAGCTTGTACAAGACTAGTGCATGGTTACACAAGAGGCATTTGGTTGACAGCTTGTACAAAACTAGTGCATTTATCCAGGTACATGGCAGAATATAAATATTTAAAGTAAAATATATCGCTGTGTGAAAACATGAAGATATCTAATTACTGTAGACAAGCCAAAACACATCTGGCACTCATCATTTCACCCAACTGTGCTGCAAACACATTATTAACACTGTTACACTGTCACACTGAGGGCTTCATGCAGGGAGTGACCGACCAACAATGCAAAAACGTGGCAATCAGGTGACTCAAAGGTGCAGTGCAGTCGCTGGACCCTACAAGTCCATAGTGCAATGCGGATGGATATGGTGACTGCATACTCGCATGGTTATGTGCTTGCTCTATGGCTTACCCAGCTGTCTCTTGGCCTCAGACCAAGTTGGTTCGTTACCCCGCAGTATCATCACAGCTTCCATTACCTTCTCAACAAGGGCCGGTGGCCGACCATATGATTTGATCTCAGTCATATCTTTCTTGTTCAGAGATTCGAGTGCCTGAAGATCAATCGATAATTGCAACATAGACAGAAATGAACGATCAGTTTGTGCAACCACAACAGGCTGTGCACAGGATCTTACCGAGCAGCCATTTCGCCTCAGCCCAAGTTGGTTCACGGCCATGTAAAATCATCACTGCTGCCATTACGTTCTCTACTAGCATTGGGGGCCTGCCATAAGACTTGATCTCTCATCTCTGTCATAATCTACAGGCGATAACAAAATGGGTGATGGGACTATCTGTTGGTTGATGAAGGTATACACAGACCACGTTTTTATTGCTATATCATGTTAAATCAATTCTTGACCACCCAAATGAGCTTTAAAGAATGACACAAAACATACTTTGATCGATATCTGTCTAATTTTGGGGCGAATATCGTGTTTACACCACATGCAGAGTGAAGGTAATTTATGGGTGTTAATTATGATATGATGATCAATTGAATGCCTGACCTTGATCAATGTTGTCCATTGGTATTAGAAATTTTTTACAACTGATTGCGAATGTTATTTTTAAAGAATAACAAGTTTGACATTCATCAACAGATAAAAATAAAATATTTTTTTTTAACGTATGGTTCATTAAAACACATTTTGATGGTTAGACATAGTTTATATGATTTCACATAATTTTATGATAAAAAAGATGAAACTTAACATTGTACATTCAATTACTGACTTACTGGCAGATTAAGTTATTGACAGATGCCTTATTGCTAATTACATGTGGCCAGTTATAACATTTATAATCTTCATATTTCTGTTTCAATTGTGGAGACAAATTATTTAAGGAACAAAAATAAACATTGACTGGAAATGTCTGTGTGATGCATAGATGAACAGTGATAGACGATGGATACAAATCTGAAAAAGATTGTCAGACATTTCGGCACTGCCTGACAAGTGTTTGTTGACAGATACTGCAGTGTCAGCTACTGTCACCAAACTCACAATGTCAGTCACCTGTAAACCAACACACTGACTAGTCAAGTGGTTATTCATTTGCATATTAATATCTACACTATTAACTGACACACATAATATGCCAATTCTAAATCATTACCAATGCGTAAGCCCCGCCTACACTACCATGTGACCTGCCTGGACACACACCCTGGTGGACTGCGGGAGAGTCAGATATGTGACCTGCCTGGACACACCGTGGTGGACTGCAGGAAAATCAGAGAGAGTCAGACATGTCACTTTAAACGAATACAGATTTTTTGTTGGAATACGGCCATATTTATATGGATTTGTTTCAAATTTATTGAAAAATTGCTAGGCAGGTTCCTGGAGAAACCTAGCAGATGTTACTTGATGTAGGTATATTTTGTAGCCTGACAGATGGCGACACTCGATTGGAATAGGAATGCTACAGGTCGATTAACCAGTGAACAATTTGCATGGATTTTTACAGAATTTCAAGTCAGACATATGGATTTTAAAGAGTCTTGTCTGGAGAAGACATGACAGGGGTGGTGCCACCAAGCAGGTCATAGTGGAGTTAACTATATCAAGTAAGGCTGCTGGAAGAGACAGCAGGAACTGGAAGAGACGGCAGGAGCTGGAAGAGATGGAGGAGCTGGAAGAGATGGCAAGAACATTGCGCTGTGAGACATGGAAGAGTCTAGTTGTCTAGAGCAGCAGCTAGTGTCATGTGTGGCAATGATCCTCATGTCACTTATCATCACTGCTTTTGCCCAACATTATGAACTAATATGTAAATTTGGGAGATCACCAGTGTTTTAAGGCCTTTTATGTGAACAAATTGCACATATGAAATCTTGCTCTGACTGTAAATGTATTTCTATATAATATTTACTGACCAAGAAAACTGTTTTATGAAAAGATGATGACAATATAGCCAAAACAGCCTTGAGGAGGAACCCTGAAGGAAAATGAAAACGAGGGCGACCAAAAACAACCTGGAGAAGAACTGTGGAGGGGGAATTATGTGAAATGCCCCTCAGCTGAGGCGAGGCTGTGAAACAGGTTGCTGACCGACAGAAGTGGATATGTCTTGTTTCTGCCTTGTGCACCAGTAGGCACGAAGAGGATTAAGTAAGTAAGTAAGAAACCTAAAACATAATATTTAATTTCAAACTTATTATTTTAACAATATCCTCAACACATTGATTTGTGATGTTTGCGCTATATAAATGTATAGTACACCTTGATAAGTTGATATCATTTTTATGGCAAAAGTTTGTCTATTTCTTAAGTTTGTAAAAAAAACAGTTTTGCAGTATGACATTCAGCACTACCCATATGAACAAAACCTAAACAAAACCTGAACAAAACATGTGATCATACTGAACAATTATAATCTAGGCCTACAGAAAGGTGATTTATTTTAATATTTAAACATTCGCTTCCAAAGCAACATGCTCAGGGTGGACGAGGAAGCCATTGGCCTATCTGGTGTGTAACAAGCTTTCTCCAAGGTAGCCCACTAGGGGCAGATGATACTTCAACAGCGATAAAGAGTAAAGTTGACTATTGTGAAGATTGATGAATGTGACCATGAGGAACACTTGTGAACACATCAGCTGGGTGAAGACAACCAGTCACCTACAGACAGTGGACAGTGAGGGACCGTCAAGTGACAGTGAGAGACAGGTGGACAGACACGGGCATCCCACAGCTTACTCAGCTGTCTCTTGGCTTCATTCCATGTTGGCTCTGCCTTGCGCAGGATCATGACAGCCTCGAGGACCCGCTCGACGAGGACTGGTGGTCTCGCAAAGGACCGGATCTCAGTTAGGTCCTTTTTGTTTAATGCTTCCAGGGCCTTGTAAGATGCATATATAATAAGTGTGTATGTTTGTTATTCAACACATACATCAAGTGTGTATGACTTTATTCTTTGACACATACAACAAGTTTGTACAACAAGTGTGTACAACAAGTGTGTACAACAAGTGTGTATGTGTATTATTCAACACATACAACAAGTGTGTTTGTTTTTTAACACATATTACAAGTGTGTATGACTTCGTTCTTCAATACATACAACAAATGTGTATGTTTGTTATTTAATACATCAAATAAACATGTTTGTTTGTTATTTAACACATCAAACAAGCATCTATGTTCATAATTGAATGCATATAATGAGTGTGAATGTTCATCATTCTGCTTATGCAACATACGTACTTGTATACATGCATGCATGTGTGTGTGTGCATATGTATGTTTTGTCACAAACACTAAAACTACAACAAAAAAACATTACTTACAGCATCATCCCCATTACATTGTCAATAAAAACATCACTTAGGACATTATTCAGAGTACTTTGTCAATAAAACCATCACTCATGGTATCAGCCGTATAGTACTGTGTCGGTGAAGGCATAACTCAAATTTACTTTATCAATAAAACCATTTAAAACCCTCTCTAATATATATATATATATATATATATATATATATATATATATATATATATATATATATATATATATATATATATATGTGTGTATATATATATATATATATATATATATATATATATATATATATGAAATAACCTAAAACCCTGTCTGACAGTGAGCAGCTATGGTATACACATACTTACATATATACATATATAAATATTCTTGCTGCCACGGTTATATTTCGATGGTCAAATATAGTTACAATTACACTGCATGATAAACATTCAATTTAAATTACAGTGTTCTAAAACATTACAATTACTCTGGAATTCTCTGAAAATGTAATTCATTACAAATGACACAATTACAATTGAAGTGCGTAATAGATGCAAGCTAGAACACTCACCCTCATGGCCTCCTCCAGGGCGGGCAGGGCCTCGTCCAGGTCATGCTGGGCCAGGTCTGCCATGTGTTGACATTTGGTCTCCTCCTCTCCAATCTTCTCACTCTTCTGAGCCACTGACTGTCAACATATGAGGCTGCAGTGTCACCACAGTGATAACACAGCAGGCTGCAATGTCACAATTTGGATACAGTGTCAACACAGCAGGCTGCAATGTCACAATTTGGATACAGTGTCAACACAGCAGGCTGCAATGTCACAATTTGGATACAGTGTCAACACAGCAAGCTGCAATGTCACAATTTGGATACAGTGACAACACAGCAGGCTGCAATGTCACAATTTGGATTTGAGCTCAGGTTTCTGAGGATATAGGTACTATAGAAGTTCATTAGTATTATTATTATTAAATTTAAATGTCATTTGGACCATTCCAAACCACTTCAGAAAGTATTCATTATCATTAATGGTCTAAGAAACAATGTATATGATTAATATTACTTATAAAATTGTGCTCATAATAATAACTCTGTTCTCCAAAGTGGTATCCAATTTCAACCGCTATGTAATCATGCAGTATCTCCATCATCCTTGTTTGTAAAATGACATTTATAAACCAACCAGTAATTTTTATTGTCACATTCTGGGGAAGCAATATACATGTAACTATACTAGCAGTGTGTTACACTACCTTTTACAGAGCACTTTCCAAACAGCACAAACATGTTTTGTTTCTTATGGTACTTTCTACAAACTGTCTACTGGTGCATACTATTCTCACACAAGTAATCTAGTTCTCTCTACCACTGCATATGGCAACAAGCAACTGTCTTCTACCCAGGGTTCATATACTCCCTGGTCTACAAGCAACTGTCTTCAAGCCAAGGTCTGTATACTCCCTGGTCTACAAGCAACTGTCTTCAAGCCAAGGTCTGTATACTCCCTGGTCTACAAGCAACTGTCTTCAAGCCAAAGTCTGTATACTCCCTGGTCAACAAGCAACTGTCTTCAAGCCAAGGTCTGTATACTCCCTGGTTTTCAACCCAAAGTCTGTATACTCCCTGGTCTACAAGCAACTGTCCTCAACACATGGTCTGCATAATCCCTGGTCAACAAGCAACTGTCCTCAACACATGGTCTGTATAATCCCTTGTCTACAAGCAACTGTCCTCAACACATGGCCTGTACAATCCCTGGTCTACAAGCAACTGTCCTCCACACAAGGTCTGTATACTTCCTTGTCTAAAAGTGACTGTCCTCAACACAAAGTCTGTATACTCCTTTGTCTACAAGCGACTGTCCTCAACACAAGGTCTGTATACTCCCTTGTCTACAAGCGACTGTCCTCAACACAAGGTCTGTCTATTCCCTTGTCTACAAGCGACTGTCCTCAACACAAGGTCTGTATACTTCCTGGTCTACAAGCAATTGTCCTCAACACAAAGTCTGTATACTCCCTGATCTACAAGCAATTGTCCTCAACACAAGGTCTGTATACTTCCTGGTCTACAAGCAACTGTCCTCAAAACAAGGTCTGTATACTTCATAGTCTACAAACAACTGTCCTCAACACAAGGTCTGTATACTTCCTGTTCTACAAGCAATTGTCCTCAACACAGTATCAGTTTGATTCCTGGTCTACAAGCAACTATCCTCAAAACAAGGTCTGTATACTTCCTGGTCTACAAGCAACTGTCCTCAACACAAGGTCTGTATACTTCCTGGTCTACAAGCAACTGTCTTCAACATAAGGTCTGTATATTTGCTGGTCTACAAGCAACTGTCCTCAACACAAGGTCTGTGCACTCCGTGGTCTACAAGTGACTGTCCTCCACACATGGTCTGTATGTTTCCTGGTTTAAAAGCAACTGTCCTCAATTCAAGGTCTGAATACTCCCTGGTCTACATGCATGCAACTGTCCTCAATACAAGGTATGCACACGCTCTGGTCTACAACAACTGTCCTCAACACAAGGTCTGTATATGTCCTGGTCTACAAGTAATTGAGCAATTGTCCTTAACACAAGGCCTGTGCACTCCCTTGTCTACAAGCAACTGTCCTCAACACAAGGTCTGTATACTCCCTTGTCTAAAAGCGACTGTCCTCAACACAAGGTCTGTATACTCCCTTGTCTACAAGTGACTGTCCTCAACACAAGGTCTGTATACTCCCTTGTCTACAAGCGACTGTCCTCAACACAAGGTCTGTATACTCCCTTGTCTACAAGCGACTGTCCTCAACACAAGGTCTGTATACTCCCTTGTCTACAAGCAAATGTCCTCAACACAAGGTCTGTATACTCCCTTGTCTACAAGCGACTGTCCTCAACACAAGGTCTGTATACTCCCTTGTCTACAAGCGACTGTCCTCAACACAAGGTCTGTATACTCCCTTGTCTACAAGCGACTGTCCTCAACACAAGGTCTGTATACTCCCTTGTCTACAAGCGACTGTCCTCAACACAAGGGCTAATATACTGGTCTACAAGTACTAATCTGCTCATACAAAGAAACTGTTGCTGGAAACAAAAGATTTGGACTTGCAAAAACTGGGTTGAGGAATCACTCAATGTGTCTAATGTTTTACCTCGCTTTCAGACATTTCAGCCTGACACTCCTCAATATGCTGCATGTTGCCATAGATACATGAGTTACAACAGGTACAACCAGTGTCAGACAAAGTGGATACCCTGTATCATAATTATATGCATTTGTTTTATAAGTTATGGCAGAATTTTTCAACTTGCATTGGAAAGATTGATTAGAATAGAGCATCATAGTTCAACCATTAATTTAAACTTAAGAAGATATATATTTTCACGTGTTTCACAACAATGACGTACATTTAAATATATCTGATAATTATCTAATACAATTTTAAAATGTTTTAATATACTGCACCACTGAACAATTAAATTAAATCTAAAATTAAGTTTTAATAAGCATTAAAGTTAAAAATATATTAATTAATCAAAACAATAATAAAAATAATGACTAACTGTTACTAATAAATATACACAGTTTTTTCAAAATGGTCATCTAAGAAAACACATTAACAAATTAAGGTGTCATCACACTCTCCCTCAGGACATGCATCAAACTAGCACCAGATTCAATCTTCTCGTAATGAAAGGCATTTAATTACACACACCAAGAGTGTAACAACATGTCTGTCTAAGAACATGCAATGGCATCAATCATGCCAAAATGGGTTTGCATAAATGAAGACATGGTCTTGCTATCTTAACATAGGGTTGAATTAAGAACACTGCTGGACTGTATTTTATAACTCTTATTACTCAAGTCTTTATCATCTAAGAACATTAAATAAATAAGTAAAAGTATAATCACTATATTTACCAACTACCAACTACCAATAAACAAACACTGCATAAAATCTATTTCAGCAGGGTTATTCAAACAGCTGACACCTATTTGGCATTTAAACAGGGAACATCACTCTCTCGTACCTCAATCTCCAAGACTGTCTCTATTATGAGCTGCTCAAACAAGCACTGCAGAATTAGTTTGTTTTAATAAATGTACTAGTATTAGAACAATCATTCAGGTCAAACATGCACACAAACAGTAGAACATTGATTTAGGTCAAACACGCACACACAAACAGTAGAACATTGATTCAGCTCAAACATGCACACAAACAGTAGAACATAGATTCAGCTCAAACATGAATACAAACAGTAGAACATTGATTCCGGTCAAACATGCTCACAAACAGTAGAACATTGATTCAGGTCAAACATGCACACACAAACAGTAGAACATAGATTCAGCTCAAACATGAATACAAACAGTAGAACATTGATTCAGGTCAAACATGCACACTCAAACAGTAGAACATTGATTCAGCTCAAACATGCTCACAAACAGTAGAACATAGATTCAGCTCAAACATGACTACAAACAGTAGAACATTGATTCTGGTCAAACATGCACACGAATAGTAGGACATTGATTCAGGTCAAACATGCACACTCAAACAGTAGAACATTGATTCAGCTCAAACATGCTCACAAACAGTAGAACATAGATTCAGGTCAAACATGAATACAAACAGTAGAACATTGATTCAGCTCAAACATGCACACGAACAGTAGGACACTGATTCAGGTCAAACATGCACACTCAAACAGTAGAACATTGATTCAGCTCAAACATGAATACAAACAGTAGAACACTGATTCAGGCCAAACATGCACTCAAACAGTAGGACATTGATTCAGCTCAAACATGAATACAAACAGTAGAACATTGATTCCGGTCAAACATGCACACTCAAACAGTAGAACATTGATTCAGCTCAAACATGAACACAAACAGTAGAACATTGATTCAGGTCAAACATGCACTCAAACAGTAGGACATTGATTCAGCTCAAACATGAATACAAACAGTAGAACATTGATTCAGGTCAAACATGCACTCAAACAGTAGAACATTGATTCAGCTCAAACATGCACTCAAACAGTAGGACATTGATTCAGCTCAAACATGCACACTCAAACAGTAGAACATTGATTCAGGTCAAACATGAACACAAACAGTAGAACATTGATTCAGGTCAAACATGCACTCAAACAGTAGGACATTGATTCAGCTCAAACATGAACACAAACAGTAGAACATTGATTCAGGTCAAACATGCACTCAAACAGTAGAACATTGATTCAGCTCAAACATGCACTCAAACAGTAGGACATTGATTCAGCTCAAACATGCACACTCAAACAGTAGAACATTGATTCAGGTCAAACATGAACACAAACAGTAGAACATTGATTCAGCTCAAACATGCACACAAACAGTAGAACATTGATTCAGCTCAAACATGAATACAAACAGTAGAACATTGATTCAGGTCAAACATGCACACTCAAACAGTAGAACATTGATTCAGGTCAAACATGAACACAAACAGTAGAACATTGATTCAGGTCAAACATGCACTCAAACAGTAGAACATTGATTCAGCTCAAACATGCACTCAAACAGTAGGACATTGATTCAGCTCAAACATGCACACTCAAACAGTAGAACATTGATTCAGCTCAAACATGAACATAAACAGTAGAACATTGATTCAGGTCAAACATGCACTCAAACAGTAGGACATTGATTCAGCTCAAACATGAATACAAACAGTAGAACATTGATTCAGGTCAAACATGCACTCAAACAGTAGAACATTGATTCAGCTCAAACATGCACTCAAACAGTAGGACATTGATTCAGCTCAAACATGCACACTCAAACAGTAGAACATTGATTCAGGTCAAACATGAACACAAACAGTAGAACATTGATTCAGGTCAAACATGCACTCAAACAGTAGGACATTGATTCAGCTCAAACATGAACACAAACAGTAGAACATTGATTCAGGTCAAACATGCACTCAAACAGTAGAACATTGATTCAGCTCAAACATGCACTCAAACAGTAGGACATTGATTCAGCTCAAACATGCACACTCAAACAGTAGAACATTGATTCAGGTCAAACATGAACACAAACAGTAGAACATTGATTCAGCTCAAACATGCACACAAACAGTAGAACATTGATTCAGCTCAAACATGAATACAAACAGTAGAACATTGATTCAGGTCAAACATGCACACTCAAACAGTAGAACATTGATTCAGGTCAAACATGAACACAAACAGTAGAACATTGATTCAGGTCAAACATGCACTCAAACAGTAGAACATTGATTCAGCTCAAACATGCACTCAAACAGTAGGACATTGATTCAGCTCAAACATGCACACTCAAACAGTAGAACATTGATTCAGCTCAAACATGAACATAAACAGTAGAACATTGATTCAGGTCAAACATGCACTCAAACAGTAGGACATTGATTCAGCTCAAACATGAATACAAACAGTAGAACATTGATTCAGGTCAAACATGCACTCAAACAGTAGAACATTGATTCAGCTCAAACATGAACACGAACAGTAGAACATTGATTCAGCTCAAACATGAACACAAACAGAACAGCACTGATTCAGCTCTAATTAACAAGCACATCAACACTAGAGCATTGAATCGGCTCAAACAATTCAGTGCCAACATGCAAACTGTACAGCCTGGAATACAGTTATACACAATATCAACAGTAACTTGTAGAGCAACTTTTGTAGAGACATCCATCATACATACACATAGTTTAATAAAACATACAGCTGTGCATAAAACATACAGCTGTACACAAAACATTCAGCTGTACATCGCATTTATTTATAGTTACACACGTGTTTTCACAAATGCATGATCACACACGCACGCACGCACGCATGCATGCATGCATGCACACACACACACACACACACACACTCATTCTCACATGTACACACACACCTGCATGCATACACACACACACACAGACCTTCTGCTGTTCGTCGGCCTCTCTCTTCTGCTGCACGATGACAACGAGGTATTCCTCACACTGCTTCTGGAACTGAGCCACCTTCGTCTTTGCTTCTTCCAGCTCCACAGACATGCCCTCAACCTACACAGAGAGGGCACAGGTCAACACACACATGCATTTGACCTACACAGAGAGGGCACAGGTCAACACAGACATGTCCTCGACCTACACAGAGAGGGCATAGGCCAACACAGACATGCCCTCGACCTACACAGAAAGGGCACAGGTCAATGCAGACATGCCTTCGACCTACACAGAGGACAAAGGTCAACACAGACATGCCCTCGACCTACACAGAGAGGACACAGTTTAACACAGACTAGCCTTTGACCTACACAGAGAGCACAGGTCAACACAGAGAGGGCACAGGTTAACACAGACATGCACTTTAACCTGCCAACACAGAGGGAAGAAAGCTGAAGAAAGAAGACGTACCTTGATGCGAGTCTCGTCTATTTTAAAGAGACCATTTTTTAGTTTCGTTGCAGCGTCTCCCAGTTCCTTGCGCTTCTCATACAAAAGACTGCAAAGACAATATTAGCAAAAGTCAAATGACTGAAGATTGTTGTGCTTTAGTAGGACAGTCAAATACTCGATTCATTTAATTGTTACATTCATGAATCTGAGTGTGTGAACTGTGGAAAAAAACAAAAAGAAAGCAAACAAATCCATGAAAGGAGCGAATGAAAGACAAACACAAGTAAACTACACCAGTAAGGCAACCAACAAAACGTAGATAAATACAGGACAACTTTGTGAAGTTGAACATAATATAACGACATCCTCAGAATTCTTTCTAACATATCTACATCCTTCTTACGATTTGTATCCAGCGACGAGCTCGAGGTAGTTAGTTGGGGTGACGTAGTTGTGGCGGTGCATCTCGGCTAACATTTGGGTCGACATGTCTGATACAGACCGATGCATCATGGCGAAGATATTCGCCACGTGTGGCTTCATTTTGTTCTAGCAACAAACACATGTGGCATTTTTAATCTGGTCTACATTATACATTATACATCTGTATTTCACTACAAGGCTATTTTGAGTGTGGAAAAGAAATACAAAGTGCAAAACCTGATACATTTCAATAGTATTTGCATAATTTGATGAACAGTGTATTCAATGATGTTAGGTAAAAGTATTAAAAACATTGAAAGATTTAACTGTACCTGAATAAAATCCTGTTGTAGCTCTATTTAGAACTAGCTTAGGTGATAAATCATAATGCAAACTTTGCTACATTTTAATGAGAAAGACAACACATATTAGGTGCAGATTGAAGGGACTACGCACCTCCTCCTCGTTGGCCATGGTCATGGAGCTGAGGTACTTCTCAGCCACCTCAAGCAAGGCATCCTGGGGCCACTCGCTGAACCAGTCTATTGTCATGTTGTTGACAAATGCTGGGAACATACGGATACGATTCCTGCAACAGATCAACACAGAACACAACTAACACATCATGGAAGAACATAATAATAATAATAATAATTAACTTCCATAGCACCTACATCCTCAGGAACCTGAACCTCAGGGGTCATGGTATATACAAAAACCACATGGAAAGAAGTCACAATTCTGGAATCAAGACTAATTTATTTAATTAGAAATGTTGACCAAGGCCAACTCTGATCGCTAAATTGTGACACCTAGGCCTGTTAGATGGAGCAACTATCACTAGCATTAACATAGCCTAGCCCATAGCTTAGCCAAAAACAACAACATACTATTAATATATAGTCACTAACAGAGACAGAGTTATAACTGATCACTGAATAATCATAGTATTCCAATGGAGAAGCAGGTATAAAAAGAGCAAACAATTACAACATATTTCATTAAAAAATTACCAAAACAAATGAACAATGTTTTGTGCCGGTGACGAGAGTAGGCAATAATAGAAGTAATTAGAGTTAACGCATAACTGTCAAAGTATAACATTAACCATAAAAGTACTTATTTTATGTCAATGTGTCAGTAGTATTCTTAAAAGTCCATAACACATAGTACATCAAATCATGGTCAATAGCCCCACTGTCTCACCACTTTTATATTGTCACATCAAATGTACAAACACATTTCTGCTGCCTTTATGATTGTTCTATTTAAACTATTTACACTGCTTTATTTTGTATGTTAAACATTAGAACAAATTATGCAATAAAAACCATTAGTAAATTATGAAATGTACAAACTGCTTCTAACATACTATATTCAGACACAAAGCACAGTGATAGAATAAACGTAAAGGCAGCAAAGAACTGTTAATGTTTACACATACATTTGTAACACATCACCATAGTATACATGCGCATGTGTAACACACATCACTGCTTACACCTGCTTGTGCTACACACACCACATATTGTTGTATTGTATTAACCCACATGAGAGATTTATTTATAAGGCAGATCTATGAATACTTTCTAATGATTCCATGTTCTTCGTAAATTAATGGTGCAAATTCTGTTTAACATATCCCTGGTATTTGAAGTAGATTTGATATATTTTTTACCTGTATTAGATATGAGAAAGTATTCATTATGACAAAGGAGATATGAGGGAACAAACAAACAGGCAGACAGGCAGACAGACAGACACAAAGACAGACAAACACAGTCACAAACTATTTTATTGTATTTAAATTGTGCATGTTGTGATCACTACTGATGTTACATATAATACAACTGACCTGAAAGCTTCTCCCACTGGGCTCATGCACAATACAACGTGCAGATTCTTGCGTACGAGCTCGATCAAGTAAGCAAACATGGCCTGGTTTGTCTCATCAATGCCATCCTTCTTTGCTTGGATGCCCAGTGCACTACGAACCTGCAGTATAGGTGCAACATGTCACATGACACATCACAGTAGAACTCTCATGATAGTAGAGATAGGATAACAAGCGTTTCCTGTGTGAGCCATCCGTAACACAGTAACACAGTAACACAGTAACACAGTAACACAGTAACACAGCCACAAACAGGGCCGATGGGAATTTTGTAAAATGAACATATTATATACACACCTTGTCCAATCAAAAGTATAAGAAAGTTGTAAAGAAGTGTGAACAAATCAACCTAACAAAAGCATTTAGCAGTCGATATTAAAGGACATATCATAGGCAATAACACTAAGTTCAAACTCTACTTTTCCCAAGATTAGTTCTATGTTTGTCTGGATGTTCTGGACCCATCGACCTCTACACAGGGTTCTGGACCCACTGACCTCTAAAAACAGTTCTGGACCCACCAACCTCTAAAACGGTTCTGGACCCACCGACCTCTACCCATGGTTCCGGACCAACCAACCCCTACACAGGGTTCTGGACCAACCAACCCCTAGACAGGGTTCCGGACACACCGACCTCTACTCAGGGTTCCTCCCACAATGCACTACTGCAACTAATGTAGCCATGGCAATATTAAATTATGTGAAAGTGCACCAGATTCCACATCACCGCCAGCTCAAAGAATTGTTATATTAATATAGTAACATTTAATCAATAATACCACAACATGGCATAATTATAGTACTTAAAACTGTAGAACAAATGAGGAATGCTTTCAAAACACTGATATAGAACACTACCTGAAAGCTGTGTAATTTAAACCCACCCAACCTTCAATTACTTTGCACTACATACACACGATACATGATTGTAACATGCTGTGATAAAATAATGTGACTCACGTACTCACTCACTCCTCAAACCGACTCACTCACTTCTTCACATTGATTCACACTGACTCACTCACCTCAAAATGACTCACTCACTTCCTCACACTGACTCACCTCCTCACACTGACTCAATCACCTCATCACACTGACTCAATCACCTCCTCGTATTGATTCACTCACCTCCTCACTAACTCACTCAACTATCACACTAACTCACTACCTCCTCATACTGACTCACTCACCTCCTCAAAATAACTCACTCATTTCCTTACACTGACTCACCTCATCACACTGACTCACTCACCTCCTCACACTGAGTCATTCACATCCTCAAACTGGCTCACTCATTTCCATACCAACTCACTCACCTCCTCACATTGACTAACCTCCTCAAAACGACTCGCTCACTTCCTCAACTGACTCACTCACCTCCTCAAACTGACTCACTCAGCTCCTCAAACTGACTCACTCACCTCCTCAAACTCATCAGGCTTGTAGAGGCCTGGCACCTCACCACTACTGAGGACATTGTTGATGTCCTCGAGGAACGATTCTTCCACAACCTGCACGTCTGTGAAGAGGAACACGGTTGGTTTGTTTTCAACCCCTGCCTTCCAATAGAGCCGACGCAGGTCTGTCAACATGGGGTCAAGAGTGACATCAACATGGGGTCAATGGTGACATAAACACAGGATCAGGAGTGACATCAACAGTGACATTAACATGAGGCAGAAGAGAGTTCAACACGAGGTCAGGAGTGTTGTCAACATGGGATCAGGAATGACGCCAACAGTGACATAAAGACGGGGTCAATGGTGACATAAACATGGGACCAACAGTAACATAGACATGAGGTCAACAGTGACATCAAGACGGGGTCAGAAGTGACATCAACACATGGTCAATGGTGACATCAACAGAGGGTCAGCAGTGACAACAGTGATATCAACATGGGACCAACAGTAACATAGACATGAGGTCAACAGTGACATCAACAGGGGGTCAGAAGTGACATCAACACGGTCAATGGTGACATCAACAGAGGGTCAGCAGTGACAACAGTGATATCAACATGGGACCAACAGTGATGCAAGTGGTACAGACCTTCCAGGAATTCCTGTCGACGGTATGACTTGGTGACCTCTATCTGGAATGTTGCATACTCGCACAGATGTGCGGCGATACGTGTCAGACTCTGCCGTCCACTGCCTCCGATACCAACTAGGAGCATGTTGCCCAGTGCCTGTCGAATCACTCGCACCACCTTCGACACTGGATACAACAAACACATCTATTATTTCGGAGTACAGAGACTGGATGGACGGAGTACGGTAACTGGATGGACGAAGTACGGTGGCTGGATGGATGGATTACGGTGGCTGGATGGACGGAGTACGGTGGCTGGATGGATGGATTATGGTGGCTGGATGGACGGAATACGGTGGCTGAATGGACGGAGTACGGTGGCATGATGGATGGAGTATGGAGGCTGGAGGGACGGAGTATGGTGGTTGAATGGATGGAGTACGGTGGCTGGATGGATGGAGTATGGAGGCTGGAGGGACGGAGTACGGTGGCTGGATGGATGGAGTATGGAGGCTGGATGGATGGAGTACGGTGGCTGGATGGATGGAGTACGGAGGCTGGATGGATGGAGGCTGAATAGATGGAGTACAGTGGCTGGATGGATGGAGTACGGAGGCTGGATTGACGGAGTACGGTGGCTGGATGGACGGAGTACAGTGGCTGGATGGACGGAGTACAGTGGCTGGATGGACGGAGTACAGTGGCTGGATGGATGGAGTACGGTGGCTGGATGGACGGAGTACAGTGGCTGGATGGACGGAGTACAGTGGCTGGATGGACAGAGTACAGTGGCTTGATGGACGGAGTACAGTGGCTGGATGGACAGAGTACAGTGGATGGATGGAAGGAGTACAGTGGCTTGATGGACGGAGAACGGTGGCTGGATGGACGGAGTACAGTGGCTTGATGGACGGAGTACAGTGGCTGGATGGACAGAGTACAGTGGCTGGATGGACGGAGTACAGTGGCTTGATGGACGGAGAACGGTGGCTGGATGGACGGAGTACAGTGGCTGGAGTACAGTGGCTGGATGGACGGAGAACGGTGGCTGGATGGACGGAGTACAGTGGCTGGATGGACAGCAGTGCGACTATGTAACAGTGCAGTGCGACTATGTAACAGTGTGACATAGTGACAGAGAGACAGAGTAACCGTGTGACTATGTGACAGTGTGACAGAGAGACCGAGAGACAGTAACTGTGTGAGAGTGTGAAAATGTGAGAGTATGAGAGTGTCACAGTGCGACAGTGGGACTGTGTGACAGTGTGACTATATGACTGAGTGAGTGTGACTGTGTGGCAGTGTGATAGTGTGATAATCTGACTGTGTGATTGTGATTATGTGACTGTGTAACAATGTGACTGTGTGATAGTATGACTATGTGACTGTGACAGTGCACCTGTGTGACAGTGACAATATGACTGTGTGAGTGTGACTATGCAACTGTGTGACAGTGTGACTGGGTGACGGTATGACTATGCAAGTGTGACTGTTTGAGTGTGAATGTGTGACAGTGAGACTGTGTGACAGTATGACTATGTGACAATGTGACTATGTGACTACGTGACAGTGTTACAGTATAACTATGTGACAGTGTGAGTGTGACTTTGTGACAGTGTGACTGTGTGGCTGTGTGACAATGTGACAGTGCGACTATGTAACAGTGTGAGTGTGACTTTGTGACAGTGTGACTGTGTGGCTGTGTGACAGTGTGACACGTACCATGTTCTATGGCATCACGGAAGAGGACCAGGTCCATCTGGATGACCCCAGGCATGTTGTTGTACTCATCCAAGGTCTCCATCATGAACTTCTTCAGGTGATCTATGTCCTGGATATCCTCATAGATGCTGTCCGTACGCATGAAGTCACCTGCACAATGTCACATCAGAATGTGTGTCGCTTGGGGATGACCACATTTCAGACTTATTATGACCAATAAAAATGTAGATGTTTTCTGTGATAAATTCTATAAAAAATAAAAAATTCTTCAAAGGCTCTCTGGGAACCATTGATCTATTTTAGTTAGCTGTATGATTTGTATAAAGAAACATTTCACTCAGCTATGTGCAGTACATCTTACACATTTGGAAAATGCAAGACCTAGTTTGGTGACATCAAACTCATGACCTTTTTAGACCTTTCTTTGAAGGTTTCCATTTTTCCAAAAAACTTTTTGGGACATATAAACACACATTGTATAAGACTGTGCACATACCCTGTTTAAGACTGTGCACACACCCTGTATAAGACTGTATAAGACTGTGCACACACCCTATATAAGACTGTGCACACACATTGTATAAGACTGTGCACACACCCTGTATAAGACTGTGCACACACCCTGCATAAGACTTTGCACACACCCTGTATAAGACTGTGCACACACACCCTGCATAAGACTGTGCACACTCCATGTACAAGACTGTGCACATACCCTGCATAAGACTGTGCACACACCCTGTATAAGAATGTGCATATACCCTGTATAAGATTGCACACATCCTGTATAAGACTGTGCACACACCCTGTATAAGACTGTGCACATACCCTGTATAAGACTGCACACATCCTATATAAGACTGTGCACACACCCTGTATAAGACTGTGCACATACCCTGTATAAATATGTGCATGCACCCTGTATAAGACTGTATAAGACTGTGCACACACCCTGTATAAGACTGTGCACACACCCTGTATAAGACTATGCACGCATCCTGTATAAGACTGTATAAGACTGTGCACATACCCTGTATAAGACTGTGCACACACCCTGTATAAGACTGTACACACACTCTGTATAAGACTGTGCACACACCCTGTATAAGAATGTGCATATACCCTGTATAAGATTGCACACATCCTGTATAAGACTGTGCACACACCCTGTATAAGACTGTGCACATACCCTGTATAAGACTGCACACATCCTATATAAGACTGTGCACACACCCTGTTTAAGACTGTGCACACACCCTGTTTAAGACTGTGCACACATCCTACATAAGACAGTGAACACTCCCTGTATAAGACTGTGCACAGCAGTGTTCCCTACCCACTGTTGTAGGGTGGAAGTCACTGAAGTGTTCCCTACCCACTGTTGTAGGGTGGAAGTCACTGCAGTGTTCCCTACCCACTGTTGTAGGGTGGAAGTCACTGCAGTGTTCACTACCTACTGTTGTAGGGTGGAAGTCACTGCAGTGTTCCCTACCCACTGTTGTAGGGTGGAAGTCACTGCAGTGTTCCCTACCCACTGTTGTAGGGTGGAAGTCACTGCAGTGTTCCCTACCCACTGTTGTAGGTTGGAAGTCACTGCAGTGTTCCCTACCCACTGTTGTAGGGTGGAAGTCACTGCAGTGTTCCCTACCCACTGTTGTAGGGTGGAAGTCACTGCAGTGTTCACTACCTACTGTTGTAGGGTGGAAGTCACTGCAGTGTTCCCTACCCACTGTTGTAGGTTGGAAGTCACTGCAGTGTTCCCTACCCACTGTTGTAGGTTGGAAGTCACTGCAGTGTTCCCTACCCACTGTTGTAGGGTGGAAGTCACTGCAGTGTTCCCTACCCACTGTTGTAGGGTGGAAGTCACTGCAGTGTTCCCTACCTACTGTTGTAGGGTGGAAGTCACTGCAGTGTTCCCTACCCACTGTTGTAGGGTGGAAGTCACTGCAGTGTTCCCTACCCACTGTTGTAGGGTGGAAGTCACTGCAGTGTTCCCTACCCACTGTTGATGGTTGGTTACATCATTATTCTGCATCTTTCCAAAGTCTAAGACTAATGCAAGTTTATGAGAGCTATATCTCCTTTTTCATTTAGCCAGACAAATTGTACTTTCTCAGCCAAAGTCAAGGCTTTTCTTTTCTTTTCTTAATGGAGGCAGAATTCTCTGTATTTTGATATACTATAAAAAACAAAATGCCTTCACAAAACGTTCCTTACTTTATGTAAGATACAAAGAAAAACAAGAGTCAGTATGACAGATTTGTACTTCAAGCTCCCAATGGCAAAATTATGATAATACTAAAATTTGTATAGTGTCACTGAGTGCTACAATGTGCCCTACATCATAATATTATAATATACCGATAAAATTCAGCCCACTGCAAGATTTGTTGTGGATATCATTGTTGAGGGATATGACATGTGACCATCTTACGAACACGAGTGGCTAGAAATTGGTTGAGTACAAGGACATATGGGCGGTTGTCACGTGATCAATTTACCAAATATGGGCAGTTGTCATGTGACCAAGTAACCAAATATGACTGGTTGCCATGTAACTGACTTACCAAATTTGGGCTGTTGTGAAGTGAGCAACTTACCAAATATAGGTGGCTGTCTGTTGGGACAGATGTTGTGGTAGGTCTGGTCGAAGTATTGGGCGAGTTTCTCTGAGAGAAGGAAGACAAATGCCTCATTGTCCTTGGAATCATTGAGACGGTCAGAGAAGACTCTGTGGACAGCATGCACTCAATGTCACACTACATAACTAGTTGTCAGAGAAGACTCTGTGGACAGCATGCACTCAATGTCACACTACATAACTAGTTGTCAGAGAAGACTCTGTGGACAGCATGCACTCAATGTCACACTACATAACTAGTTGTCAGAGAAGACTCTGTGGATGGCATGCACTCAATGTCACACTACATAACTAGTTGTCAGAGAAGACTCTGTGGATGGCATGCACTCAATGTCACACTGCATAACTAGTTGTCAGAGAAGACTCTGTGGACAGCATGCACTCAATGTCACACTGCATAACTAGTTGTCAGAGAAGACTCTGTGGACAGCACGCACGCAATGTCACACTACAGAACTAGTTGTCAGAGAAGACTCTGTGGACAGCATGCACTCAATGTCACACTGCATAACTAGTTGTCAGAGAAGACTCTGTGGACAGCACGCACGCAATGTCACACTACAGAACTAGTTGTCAGAGAAGACTCTGTGGACAGCATGCACTCAATGTCACACTGCATAACTAGTTGTCAGAGAAGACTCTGTGGACAGCATGCACTCAATGTCACACTACATAACTAGTTGTCAGAGAAGACTCTGTGGACAGCATGCACTCAATGTCACACTGCATAACTAGTTGTCAGAGAAGACTCTGTGGACAGCACGCACGCAATGTCACACTACAGAACTAGTTGTTTTAACTCAACTAGTAAGGAATGTCATCTATGTTTAAAAAGTTAAACATTTTAAAAAGCATGTATGTTTCAAAGGTCATGCATGGTTTTTATTTTTATTTTGCATAAAAAAGTGCACAGCCATGTTGAATAAGCAAGCGTGAAACAAGGAGTTTAGTTTGACAACCTGAAACATTCATGGATCCACAGTCGTGTGATGGTGACTCGTGTGTCGTGGTATGTCTTCCTGATGCGCATCAGTCCTTGGAAGATCTGTAACAGGATAGACCACATGTCACCAAACTGTTCAGAAATATGTAAATGTCCTATATATCTATGCCTAGTTGTAAGGTACATACATAAATACATTTAGCGTTATTCTATGTGTAAATTGTTTTATACTTACACCAGTTTGTAAGATACATAGATAAAGTAGAGCTGCACCTTCTTGTACAATGCACTTGATGAGAACATGTGGAAACACACAGAAATCGACAGAAAGTTATCTGGTGAGTCAGGACTGAGAGAGGACGGCAGGAGAGATTGAGAGAGGATGTATATAGAAGGGAAAGAGTGGGAGAGGGGTGGGGAATAGATGAGAGGAACAGGGAGAGGGTGGTATTGAGAGGGTGGGTAACTGACCCTGGAGATGTCTCTCAGGTTAAACAGGTAGTGTATCTTGGCGGGTGTCGGCAGGAAGCGTGCCGTGATGGCATTGTACATGTCTATTGTTGCTTCCGTCATCACGTCACCAATTGGCTTCAGCTCCTCCTCAAAATCCTGCAGGTTCTGGTTGATCATTGTGCCAAAGATCCGCTTTATCTGTGACTCCTGTGCACAAACACATCACAACTGACACACATGATCTGTGACTCCTGTGCACAAACACATCACAACTGACACACATGATCTGTAACTCCTGCACACAAACACATCACAACTGACACACATGATCTGTAACTCCTGCACACAAACACATCACAACTGACACACATGATCTGTAACTCCCACACACACAAACACATCACAACTGACACACGTGACATGATCTGTGACACCTGCACACAAACACATCACAACTGACACACTTGATCTGTGACTCCTGCACCAAACTCATCACCATTATCAACTCACATATGTGCACTACAGTGTACCAAGTAAAGTTCCAATTACAATGAAACTCTGAAAGATGACATGATCACCAATTTCATGCCACCTGAATGCTGTTCTTTGTCAGAGGACCCTACACTTGGAGTCTTCACTATCTACACATAGATGGAATCACAGGACGATTGACATTGTAGATTTGACTCACATTTGGGAAGGTCATGTTGATGAGGTTGAAGCGACTCTGGAGCCGGCGTGAGATGACCATGCGACCACCTCCAGGAGGTCCCATCGCCACCAGGATGAACATGTCCTGAAACATAGGAACACGGGCAACACACAGTAAAGGACGACTGAACGCAATAATAGATAATTCCCACTTTGAATCATATCTTGAAATTAGATTTTAGGGTTCTAGGCATGAGGGAAATTTTTTCAATATGGTTCTTGAAATGGCAGTCCTGTGTCCTTGAAATGGCAGTCCTGTGTCCTTGAAAGTACAACTGTGGATGTGAGGAACTGAACTAAACATGGCAATGTGCATGTTCACTACGTTCACTATGTTCACTATGGTTACTGCTTCGTCACAATAGGATAAGATATGTTTATGTTTGTCTAGATGCTTTACAACTTGGGCGCCAAACTTTCAAGGGTTCATCTATGACCCCACAATCGGGTCATCTCAGACTCCCTATGAACAATCAAATTACCCTTTATAGTCATTACATACATTTGTGTGCAATGTTATGTGAACAATTATGCACAAGTGTTTGCAATGCCATGCATATTTTCTATTATTGTTCGGAGTTTGGTAAACCATTGCTAGATGCTACTACGACTGCCAGTATTACGTTGCAATTTCGAGAGTTGTATTCCAAGAAGCCATCAAAATATTGACTGGCAGCACCAAGTACCAAGACATATATTTCTGTGAAAATGTTGTGTATTCTTACTTTTTAATATCATTATCTTGACATTCACTTACAAACTACCAAGTTATTCTATCCAGAGGATGGGTATTTTTTCTTGTGTTAATATTTCACACAGAAAATAAAAACACAATAAAATGGAAAAACCATCTGCCACTGAGACCATGATGAGGCCATCATGAGGCTATAATGAGGCCATGATGAGGCCATGATGAGGCCATGATGAGGCCATCATGAGGCCATCATGAGGCTATAATGAGGCCATGATGAGGCCATCATGAGGCTATAATGAGCTGGGTTAAGTGGAACAAAATAAGAAAGAAATCAAAGTGTAAAGACTAACTACAGATTATGGTGGATAAAATATTCAGAGTGTAGTGAACAGGGTTGAATAGAACAAAAGAGAAAAACACACAATTCGAAGTTCAAATTAACTGCAGTGAATTGACAAATAAAGGTGGCGCCCCTTACCCTGATGTAGGTCATTGTCTGCTTTGTGCGGTTGTACCAGAAGCCATAGTCGAGCCACAGTCGGATGAGTTCAAGTGGCGGCTGTGACCCAAACATGTCCTTGGCAGGCATGTTGAAGTCATCCATGAATGTGACCATCTTGCGGCCACCCAGTGGCACATACACGCCCTTCGTTCGCTTCTCGACACGACTCTCTATGATTGACTGGACATCATTTGATGAAGTCTGTAAAGGCATGGAGAGAACCCACCAATGGCAGTGAGGCAGTGAATGGCTTTACAACTGATGACTAAGTTCAGTTAATTATTCTTCTACAACTGATGGCTAAGTTCACCGAAATCTGAAACAATTGATGGCTATTAATAAAAAACTATCCTATAGCTGAAGGCAAAGTTCAATGAACAGTGTAACAGTCCATGACTATGTTCAGTGAACTGTACAATTGATTGTTAAACTGAACAAACTGCAAGTGATGGCTGCATTCAATGAACGTTGCCACAACTAAGGTCAGCTAAATGTGCTACTACTGATGAGTAAGTCCAGTGAACTGTATTGTAATTGATGGCTAAGTTGTGCAATAATTGATATGGTCAACATGTTGTGCCACATAGTGGCTAAGTGAACTGTAAAACTGACAACTAAGCTCAATGAACTATGCTACACTTACTGGCTAAGTGAACTGTACAACTGACAACTAAGCTCAATGAACTATGCTACACTTACTGGCTAAGTGAACTGTACAACTGACAAATAAGCTCAATGAACTATGCTACACTTACTGGCTAAGTGAACTGTACAACTGACAACTAAGCTCAATGAACTATGCTACACTTACTGGGTAAGTGAACTGTACAACTGACAACTATGCTCAATGAACTATGCTACCCTTACTGGCAAAGTGAACTGTATCACTGACAACTATGCTCAATGAACTATGCTACCCTTACTGGCTAAGTGAACTGTATCACTGACAACTAAGCTCAATGAACTATGCTACACTTACTGGCTAAGTGAACTGTATCACTGACAACTATGCTCAACGAACTATGCTACACTTACTGGCTAAGTGAACTGTACAACTGACAACTAAGCTCAATGAACTATGCTACATTTACTGGCTAAGTGAACTGTACAACTGACAACTAAGCTCAATGAACTATGCTACACTTACTGGCTAATTGAACTGTACATCTGACAACTAAGCTCAATGAACTATGGTACACTTACTGGCTAAGTGAACTGTATCACTGACAACTAAGCTCAATGAACTATGCTACACTTACTGGCTAAGTGAACTGTATCACTGACAACTAAGCTCAATGAACTATGCTATACTTACTGGCTCAGTGAACTGTACAACTGACAACTAAGCTCAATGAACTATGCTACACTTACTGGCTAAGTGAACTGTATCACTGACAACTATGCTCAATGAACTACGCTATACTTACTGGCTAAGTGAACTGTACAACTGACAACTAAGCTCAATGAACTATGCTACACTTACTGGCTAAGTGAACTGTATCACTGACAACTATGCTCAATGAACTATGCTATACTTACTGGCTAAGTGAACTGTACAACTGACAACTAAGCTCAATGAACTATGCTACACTTACTGGCTAAGTGAACTGTATCACTGACAACTAAGCTCAATGAACTATGCTACATTTACTGGCTAAGAGAACTGTATCACTGACAACTAAGTTCAATGAACTATGCTACACTTACTGGCTAAGTGAACTGTACAACTGACAACTAAGCTCAATGAACTATGCTACACTTACTGGCTAAGTGAACTGTATCACTGACAACTAAGCTCAATGAACTATGCTACATTTACTGGCTAAGTGAACTGTATCACTGACAACTAAGTTCAATGAACTATGCTACACTTACTGGCTAAGTGAACTGTACAACTGACAACTAAGTTGAATGAACTATGCTACACATAGTGGCTAAGCTCTGTCACCAGCATCCACTGTCACCAGCATCCACTGTCACCAGTGTCCACTGTCACCAGTGTCTACTATCACTAGCATCGATTGTCACCAGCGTCCACTGTCATCAGCATCCACTGTCACCAGTGTCCAACGTCTCCACCATCCAGTGTCACCACTGTCCACTGTCACCAGCATCCCCTCACCTGTGCAGACATGTTGACAGTGAGTGAGCTGTAGGTGTGCGGATCCAGCTCATGCAGGACGCTGTGTGCGACGGATGTCTTGCCCGTGCCGACTGGACCAACCATCATGACGGGGTGGTGGGCACTGACGAGCTTCATGACGAGGTAGTTGTAGCGTATGGTGTCGACGGTCGGCACGATGATCTTGTAGAAGGGCGTCCTGGAACACCCACAAGTGACACTCAGTCTAAGTTTGAGATTTCTTATTTATGCAAAATAACAACACAAGTCCAGCATAGATTGAAATAGGCCAAAGAATGACATTTAGATTTATTAATTAAGGAGCATGAAATTAGGCAAGCATACACCATCAAAATAAGATACATCCAATAATCTCAGCAAGCATGCCGGCCCCCAAAAGGTGTTTACACATAATTAGTAAATCATGCCTATCAGCTACCCACTACCAGTACTATCTGTACCACTACTGACTTATATACAATTCACATGGTATCGGTGGCCACTAGGTCACCCTTTGTGACCGACCCCCACCATAATACCCACAAGTGACACTCAGTCTAAGTCTGAGAATTCTTATTTTTAAATCATGTCATCATAGTATAAACTGTATCTATTCCAACATACTGACTGCCCAAATGTTATCATAGCATAAACTATATTGAGAGACCTTAGTTATGAAAGTCGCGTATTACAATGTGGTTTGACAACACTAGAGACCAGGAGACTAAGAGGAGACCAAACAGAAGTATTTAAAATAGTGAACGGTTATGAGGATGTTGATAGGAATATGTTCTTCAAACTTAAAGAAGGCAGTAGAACCAGAGGACACAAAGCAGCATTAGTTAAGGAGCAGTGTAGGTTGGACATGAGAAAGTACTCTTTCTCACAGAGGGTGATAAATGAATGAAACAAACTGCCAAATGATTGTGTTAATGCTAGTAGTGTGAATATGTTTAAAAATAGAATTGACAGATATTTGATAAGGGCGGGCTACACATAGATGAAAAAATTGTTGGACTCTCGATAAGCCAATGGCTTCCTTGTCCACTTTGCCATCTGGAACTTGTTGTTTGGGGTGGCAATCTTGTTAAATCTTGTTAAATATATATATTCCAACATACTGACTGCCCAAATGTTATCATAGCATAAACTATATCTATTCCAACATACTGACTGTCCCAATGTTATCATAGCAAATAATATAACCACTTGGAAGGCAACGTCGATATCTATGCTCATAGAACGGCCAAATAATATAACCACTTTGACGGCAACGTCGATATCTATGCTCATAGAATGGCCAAATAATATAATCACTTGGAAGGCAACATCGATATCTATGCTCATAGAATGGCCAAATAATATAATCACTTGGAAGGCAACATCGATATCTATGCTCATAGAACGGCCAAATAACATAATCACTTGGATGGCAACGTCGACATTTGTACTCACACTGACAGAACAACCAAATAACATAATCACTTGGATGGCAACGTCGACATTTGTACTCACACTGACAGAACAACCAAATAACATAATCACTTGGATGGCAATGTCGACATCTGTACTGACAGAACGACCAAATAATATAATCACTAGGAAGGCAATGTCGACATCTGCACTCACAGAACAACCAAATAACATAATCACTTGGATGGCAACGTCTACATCTGTACTGACAGAATGATCAAATAATATAATCACTTGGATGGCAACGTCGACATCTGTACTGACAGAACGACCAAATAATATAATCACTTGGATGGCAACGTCGACATCTGTACTGACAGAATGATCAAATAATATAATCACTTGGATGGCAACGTTGACATCTGTAGTCACAGAATGGCCAAATAATATAATCACTTGGACGACAATGTCAATATCTATACTCATAGAATGGCCAAATAATATAATCACTTGGACGACAATGTCACTATCTATACTCATAGAATGGCCAAATAACACAATCACTTGGACAACAACATGAATATCTATACTCATAGAATGGCCAAATAATATAACCATTGATATAAAAAATTTATTAAAAAAGGAAAACAATTAAAATAATAGTAAAACCATGGAAGACAATGTTACACCAACGTTGGTGATAGAAGAGTGAGAAAAGTAAGGAGACTACAAACCCTGGGGTGAACCGCCAGCCTACACGTAGACGCTCCTCCCAGTGCTGCCATGTTCGCAGCTTTGGTTCCACAATGTACTCATAGATGGAGTCCTTGTTAGGGAAAGCGCCCTCTACCTCCCGGATGTAGTTGTCGATCTTCTTGCGGCTATCCTCGTCGAAGGGTGCACAGATGGACCAGATGATGCAGAAGATGAACCACATCTCAATGGTGCGTGGGAAGTTATCCGAGTCATTCGGGTCGACCTGACACAAATATAACAGGGGCAGGTCAAAGTGGATGGCCTTGTGGGTAGGGCCAAATAGGACAGGTCAAAGTGGATGGCCTTGTGGGTAGGGCCAGATAGGACAGGTCAAAGTGGGTGGCCTTGTGGGCACTGCCAAATAGGGCAGGTCAAAGTGGGTGGCTTTGTGGGCACTGCCAAATAGGGCAGGTCAAAGTGGGTGGCCTTGTGGGCACTGCCAAATAGGGCAGGTCAAAGTGGGTGGCTTTGTGGGCACTGCCAAATAGGGCAGGTCAAAGTGGGTGGCCTTGTGGGCACTGCCAAATAGGGCAGGTCAAAGTGGGTGGCTTTTTGTATGCATAAATCTATTTTATAGTCACATACATGTATAGATATGTATATACAATACAGCTTAGTTAATAAATTGGAAGGATCAGGGAAACATTATCCATGTGTTAGTGTTAAGTCGTATGTTTACATAAGGCAGTACATACTGGCAGGACCTGGCTCAAAGTTCATGTCATGATGGGTTGTATTCAAACTATACTGTATATATATTCAACGTCAATTAATAATGTTTTGCTGCACACTGTACAGTGAGAGGCAAGGGTATACACTGACCCCGTTCTTCTCGACCGCAAGCACATCAAACAGATGACAGAAGGAGATGATGCTGTTGAGCTCAGCAATTGGCACAAGTTCCTTGAGATGGGATACTTGTGTGAACTCCATCAGTTCTCATGTAGATGATCATCTGTTGAGCTCAGCATCACATCTCTGTACATCAGTCATCACATCCTGGAAATACATCAAGTTCCTTGGCAACAGTCATCACATCTCTGGGTACAATCAGTCATCACATATATGGGTACAATCCGACATCACATCTCTGGGTACAATCAGTCATCACATCTCTGGGTACAATCAGTCATCACATCTCTGGGTACAATCCGACATCACATCTCTGGGTACAATCAGTCATCACATCTCTGGGTACAATCAGTCATCACATCTCTGGGTACAATCAGTCATCACATCTCTGGGTACAATCAGTCATCACATCTCTGGGTACAATCCGACATCACATCTCTGGGTACAATCAGTCATCACATCTCTGGGTACAATCAGTCATCACATCTCTGGGTACAATCAGTCATCACATCTCTGGGTACAATCCGACATCACATCTCTGGGTACAATCAGTCATCACATCTCTGGGTACAATCAGTCATCACATCTCTGGATACAATCAGTCATCACATCTCTGGATACAATCAGTCATCACATCTTTGTAATAATAACAATCATCAATGTTATATTCATTCAGCACTATTATTTTAAAGAAAAAAAGGTAATTTGTTATACTTTCGCAAAAAATGTCATTCGGGTGAGGCAGTGTTGGGAAAGTGCCATCCATTATGAATCGGATGGCGATTAATAAACATTTTGTAATTAACATGATTATATTCATTATAGCATTTGCACGGTGTTCCAATATGGGATCTGTCCATTACTTTCTAAATAAATATTTTAGGTAGGGCCTATTAAGTTTTATAAGCTAGTCATACATCCTAACTATGTATTTAAACAATTCAAAGCCATTCATTTTGTATACTGGTATATGACATGTTGTCACTGTGGTAAAACATATATGTTACAACTTGCCCCACATTGGGGTAAATTGTAACACTTTAGGAGACCTCATAAAATGTATCATTGCGCAAATGTATATGGCATTAGGCATTTTTTCTGCACTTTCTGTCTGTGGGAGATATTTGTGGTTTTGTTTCAATCTGGTAACACAATTACAAACACAATCCTGAAATATGTTGTTTTTGTTACAACAACCCCAATCTCCCCTATATACACATACAATCTCCCCTATATACACATACAATCTCCCCTATATACACATACAATCTCCCCTATATACACATACAATCTCCCCTATATACACATACAATCTCCCCTATATACACATACAATCTCCCCTATATACACATACAATCTCCCCTATATACACATACAATCTCCCCTATATACACATACAATCTCCCCTATATACACATATACATATAAAAATGTGAGTTGTGTAGTAAAGTGTCCACAATGAAATATCGATGAAATGTCAGCAGTTTTCAGCTTTAAACATGTGTGTTTTAGTGTCTTTTTGAACACTCATAGGGTTCTGCTGCACTTAATGGCAATCGGCAGTGAATTCCACAGTCGAGGGCCAATCACTTCGAAGGACTGATCTCCGAAACTAACAAGCTTTGTTTACGGCACTTCTAGTAGGTGTTGCTGGGACAAACCTGTGCGTCTTATAGAATGTCTCTTTAATTTGTTCACAAGGTACAGCGGAGTCTTGCCGTGCTGTGCCTTCGAGACATCAGAACACATGCAGAATGTTCTTAAATTCAATTCGACGCTTGTCAGGTAGCCAGTAAAATTCTTTCAGAATTAGTCTTATACGATCATTGTGTGGTGTGAACGTGATTATTCTGGCTGCCATGTTTTGATTATGTTGGAGTTTATTAATGTGTTCAAGCTAACAGCACATTCCTGTAGTTTTATCTAGATTTGTTGAAAGTGTGCACCAGTGATTTGGCTGCATATGTAGTAAGATATCACCTTATATGACTTATGTCATGAAGGTGCATGTATGCAGTTTGACAAATGGCTCTTGTGTGGCTTGCCATGCTGAGCCATGAGTCAAACACAACACCAAGGTTATGAGTATGTGATGAACTCATAATTGATTCACAAATAGTAATGCGTATGTAATTTATCAGTGGCAGCTTGTGTTTGGTACCAAACACCACTATATACACCTGTGTTCTCATTATTCAGCTTGTGTTTGGTGCCAAATACCACTACACCTGTGTTCTCATAATTCAGCTTGTGTTTGATGCCAAACACCACTATATACACCTGTGTTCTCATCATTCAGCTTGTGTTTGGTGCCAAACACCACTATATACACCTGTGTTCTCATCATTCAGCTTGTGTTTGGTGCCAAACACCACTATATACACCTGTGTTCTCATCATTCAGCTTGTGTTTGGTGCTAAACACCACTACACCTGTGTTCATTCAACTTCAATAAATTGGTCCGCAACCATTCCCCTATTTCTTCAAGGCAACTGCACAGATGGTCTACTGAGTTCAGCTGGTCATCTCCACCAGGACAAAATGAGACAAAAAGTTGCATGTTGTCTGCTGATAACCTATTCCAGCCCAAATTTCCTGATGATGTCTGTGAGTGGCGTAATGTATGCAGTAAACAGCAACAGCCTGAGCACAGAACCTTGCAGCACACAATACAGCACAGACATTAGGGAAGATTTGTCACTTCCAGTATGAACGAGCTGTTGCTGACCAGACAATTAAGACCTGAACCACTCAAGTGCAGTGCCGGACTACTGCAGACAAAATGCCACTGTGCACTTTAAGCAGAGCTGTTTCGGTAGAGTGATGTTGTTGATAAGCCAATTGAGACTGGTTGAGCAAATTGTTCACTTGTATGTGGGTGCTTAGCTGTTTTGCCATGATGCGCTCAATTACTTTAGAGATAAATGCCAGATCTGAGACAGGTCGATAGTTTTGCACTAATTCTGTTTTTAGTCCAGCCTTCTTTATTAATGGCGAGATGTAACCAGATTTTCTCCAGGCTCTTTCTCTGTCACTTCTCTGTCGCGGTCTTCAGTATAACATGCTGTATCTGTCTGTAATAAGACATGGTTTTCTTGCATAGGTACATGTTAATAAATTAAACTGACCAGTGTATCATCATACTGGTTAACATTCAGTCATCACCTTTCTGTGTACATTCAGTCATCATATCTCTGTGTACATTCAGTCATCACCTCTCTGTGTACAATCAGTCTACACCTCTCTGTGTACAATCAGTCTACACTCACCTTGTGTTTCTTTGTCTCGAGCCATGAGAAGATGTACGGCTTCCAGCCCAGATCCACGTAGTCATAGTACACCATGCCACAACGGGACACAGTCGCAGGAGACGCCACTTTCAAGTCCTCGACTTCAAACAACATCGACACCTAGCAGACAGCAACAGAACCATTGGTTTACTCAAACAGTGTACATGCATCAAAGATACATAGTCATAGTACATAGTACATAAACTGTTTTTACCATAAATTCATGTTACAAAATATAAACAAAATCTATTCTAACATCTTGACTGGCTAAATATGTTTTAATGGACTGTAGCAGGTAGTACCTGGTCGGGCATGGAGATTGACAAGAGAATAGATTGTAGCAAGTAGTACCTGGTCGGACATGGAGATTGACAAGAGAATAGATTGTAGCAGGTAGTCTCAAAGCAACACACACCCCTGTAAACACCTGGGAACCTATTGCGCATGACCGACAAAAGTGGAGGCGGGCCATACATCAGGGAAAGACCCATATAGAAGAAAAGTTACCTCAAAAATATATACATGAGCACAATCGTCGGCATGGCCTTCTAGGTGCTTCTATACCTGCCGTCTTTTGCGATGACTGCGGCAGAGGTTTTGTGGCACAAATAGGCTTAAATTCTCACCGAAGAGCTAAGCACAAGGATACCCCCCTTCATTGATGTCATCATCGAACATGATGGACAGCAGAGAGAGACCTGGTCGGGCATGGAGATTGACAAGAGAATAGATTGTTGCAGGTAGTACCTGGTCGGGCATGGAGATTGACAAGAGAATAGATTGTAGCAGGTAGTACCTGGTTGGGCACGGAGATTGACAAGAGAATAGATTGTAGCAAGTAGTACCTGGTCGGGCATGGAGATTGACAAGAGAATAGATTGTAGCAAGTAGTACCTGGTTGGGCATGGAGATTGACAAGAGAATAGATTGTAGCAAGTAGTACCTGGTCGGGCATGGAGATTGACAAGAGAATAGATTGTAGCAAGTAGTACCTGGTCGGGCATAGAGATTGACAAGAGAATAGATTGTAGCAAGTAGTACCTGGTCGGGCATGGAGATTGACAAGAGAATAGATTGTAGCAAGTAGTACCTGGTCGGGCACGGAGATTGACAAGAGAATAGATTGTAGCAAGTAGTACCTGGTCGGGCACGGAGATTGACAAGAGAATAGATTGTAGCAAGTAGTACCTGGTCGGGCATGGAGATTGACAAGAGAATAGATTGTAGCAGGTAGTACCTGGTCTGGCATGGAGATTGACAAGAGAATAGATTGTAGCAGGTAGTACCTGGTCTGGCATGGAGATTGACAAGAGAATAGATCGTAGCAAGTAGTACCTGGTCAGGCATGGAGATTGACAAGAGAATAGATTGTAGCAAGTAGTACCTGGTCACGCATGGAGATTGACAAGAGAATAGATTGTAGCAAGTAGTACCTGGTCGGGCATGGAGATTGACAAGGGAAGAGATTGTAGCAGGTAGTACCTGGTCGGGCAAGGAGATTGACAAGGGAAAAGATTGTAGCAGATAATATCTGGTCAGGCATGGAGATTGACAAGAGAGTAAATTGTAGCAGCCTAGCAGGTAGTACCTGGTCGGGCATGGAGATTGACAAGGGAAGAGATTGTAGCAGGCAGTACCTGGATGGGCAAAGAGATTGACAAGGGAAGAGATTGTAGCAGATGGTATCTGGTCGAGCATGGAGACTGACAACAAGAGAATTTAGCAGGCAGTGCCTGATTGGGTATGGAGATTGACAAGGGAAGATATTGTAGCAGGCAGTTCCTGATTGGGCATGGAGATTCACAAGGGAAGAGATTGTAGCAGATAGTACCTGATCGGGCATGGAGATTGACAAGGGAAGAGATTGTAGCAGATAGTACCTGATTGGGCATGGAGATTGACAAGGGAAGAGATTGTAGCAGATAGTACCTGATCGGGCATGGAGATTGACAAGGGAAGAGATTGTAGCAGATAGTACCTGATCGGGCATGGAGATTCGCTCGCCATTGATGAGGGTGAGGACCTTGTTGTCGTCCATCACTGAGTTCATGCTCTCGATCCACAGCGTGTCAACCGGACCATCAAAGATGAGCCACTTCTCGTCCAGCTTCTCATCTGTCACATGTTATTTGTGTCAATGATACACACATCATTCATGTCAATGATGCATGCATGCACGCACGCACGCATGCACGCACGCACGCATGCACGCATGCACGTACGCATGCACACACACACACACACACACACACACGCACACACACACACACACATTGTACATTTAATACCTGTTTGAGGTTCTTTTAACTGAACACAGGCAAATAACATTAAGTAAATAAAATAAATCAATCAATATCATATAAATAGTAAAAATGTGCATTCTGGTTGACTGCAGGTGATTGCATAAGTTATGAATGTTGCTTCACAGTACATCAAGAGACTATGTGAATGCACCATGTCCTCATAGAAAACTACATTAGTAGATTTTTCTAATGGTCATTTATGTGAAAGATACACAAATGGTATACTCCAAGGACAAGTGGCCATTACAAGATGCTGTACACAATGGATAGGCAATGCCAATTTATTATGCCTATTATGCATATGTTTTGAATAAGTACCATTCAAGAGTAAAAATTATAAATTAGGTTACTGATTTGTATGTGGTGAACTAACTACAAATGCTGCCCTGCTGTGAAGTGTGGGTGAAGTGATGTTGAAGTGTGGGTGAAATGTGGGTGAAGTGTGGGTGAAGTGTGGGTGAAGTGTGGTTGAAATGTGGGTGAAGTGTAGTTGAAGCATGAGTGAAGCATAAGTGAAGTGTAGGTGAAGTGTAGGTGTCACTCACCAGAACAAGTCTGTCTCATGATAGAAGAGAGAACACCGTCCGTCCACTCATTGGTATTCAGGTCAAACTCCCCATACAACTCCCCCAGGGAGAGGGCTTTAGGGTTAAGGGGATAGTCCTACCATGACAACAAACCTTCAGTCAACATTCATTGCTCACATTACTTTTCATTTTAAAGGCCCCATCAATTAAATTTTTTCACTTGTCTCGTTTCAGATTTATTTATTTCACTAAAAAATTGAACATATCTTGTAACTTGTAACACATACTAATTCGTTTGTACAAATGTTTTATTTTGTTTTCGTGAAATCATCGGACAAACAATTAAATAATTTTTTACTGTGTCAATTTGTAATTTTTCAATGTACAAACCACCCCCATGGCTTGCGAGGCATGCCTATACAATTTCAGCCCCATACATGGAAAACTGACAGAGATATGAGGGAACATCCAGACAGAGAGAGTCACTAACTACTTTATATTAAAGACATAAAGCATTAACATTCACAAGTTATCTGATCCAACAATCAAAGTCAATTCTTTTCATGTTTACCAGCCTTACGGGTCATATCCTTGTGGACCTTAGTGATTTTAATATATTAATTATTACAATATTATGGAAACAAAAAGCCATTTTCAGTAAAAAGCATCATAGATTAGTTTAACAATGAAACTATCATAGATAAGTTTAACAATGAAACTATCATAGATAAGTTTAACAATACAACTATCATAGATAAATTTAACAATACAACTATCATAGATGCGTTTAGTTGTAATGCCATCAGAGCAGTGTCATGGAAATGAGCAGTTTACATATGCACCTTGATGACTTGGAAGTTTGGATCGCCATCCTTTGCAAGTCGCGTCATCACCGACATGAGGACACGCCATGACACAGTCTTGCCTGACTGAGTCTGTCCGACAATCATGACACTGTGACGCGACGACTTTGTCTCGTACAGCTGGATGACCTTCGACATTGTGTGAGTGATGGGCTGAAGGCCTGCTTCCCCCAACTCCGCATTGATGGCTGCCTTCAGCTGTGGAAACACAGGAGTGGACAGACAGGGAGTGGACAGGCTTAGGGACAGACAGGGAGTGGACAGGTTTAGGGACAGAAAGGTTGTGGACAGGCTTAACTACAGTGATATCCAAGAAAGAAAGACAAATAGTTAATCGTTTTCTTATTTGTTGTTTCACAAGGTGAACTATCATTAACATGGCACCCATTTGCATATTTCTGTTCATTAAATAGTTAAACTGTTTAACACATACTAATGATATTATTCATAACATGCACATTGAAACTAATTTTGCTGATGTAACATAAATCTTACCTCACATTAAATTTGACAGAACACACTGTCAGATGCTAACGTACAAAAACTGATGATAGGAAAGGTGGTCAGTGGTGCCCATAGTGGCAAGACTCATGAACCGCTGTGACCATACCTTGGTGTAGTCACTGACAGGACTCTCGATGCCTGGGAAGAGATCCTGCACAATGCCATAGAAGAGAGGAAGATCTCCAGACGTCAACTTGGCAATGTTCATGTCTTTGAGGGAGAGCAGCAACACCTGGACCGCAGACAATGTTGGTACAACTAGAAGTGTTGGCTTAGTATGTGTACAAGATTAACATACATAGATCAATTAAAACAGGTTAACTGAAGGAAAAAGAATAATCTTAAAACCCTGTTCATTTTACGATCACGGTTCACAAGGGTTCACAATTCCTACGGATTCACAGTTCACAAGGGTTCACAATTCCTAAGGGTTTACAGTTCACAAGGATGCGTCTTCTAAATGTGAATGGTATGCATTCGTACATACATACGTACAGACATATGTATGCACATACATCCAGTAAGTTAGCAGCTGTTCGCAGATAAAACAGGCTCCCCATCAACTTAGAATGCACTGCCACCATTATGGAGCATCACTGCCATGATCGTCCCAAAATGTCATGGTAAGGCAAGGCATCCATGCCATGATGACACCTACCTCCTCGTCGGCCATTGCTGAACAGATGCGTTTCTTGCGACCGGCGTATCGCAGGACAGAGACGAGGGCACGCAGGCCAAAGTCGTAGTGATCTTGCTTCGACAGCTGTTGTATGGCGAGGGAGTAGAACGTGTAGACCTTCTTGGCGAGATGCTGCACAACAGATCATATTGTCACATACAGCACAACTGTGGGCACAACAGTTCATATTGTCACATACAGCACAACCATGGACACAACAGAACATAGTGCCACGTACAGCACAACCATGGGCACAATAGAACATAGTGTCATGCATAGTACAACTGTGGGCACAATAGAACATAGTGCCACATACAACACAACCATGGGCACAATAGAACATAGTGTCATGTATAGCACAACCATGGGCGCAATAGAACATAGTGTCACATACAGCAAAACCATGGGTACAACAGAACGTAGTGTCACGTACAGCACAACCATGGGCACAACAGAACATTGTGTCACGTACAGCACAACCATGGGCACAACAGAACATAGTGTCGTGTATAGCACAACCATGGGTGCAATAGAACATAGTGTCACATACAGCAAAACCATGGGTACAACAGAACGTAGTGTCACGTACAGCACAACCATGGGCACAATAAAACATAGTGTCATGTATAGCACAGCCATGGGCACAATAGAACATAGTGTCATGTATAGCACAACCATGGGCACAATAGAACATAGTGTCATGTATAACACAACCATGGGTACAATAGAACATAGTGTCATGTACAGCACAACCATGGGCACAATAAAACATAGTGTCATGTATAGCACAACCATGGGCACAATAGAACATAGTGTCATGTACAGCACAACCATGGGCACAATAAAACATAGTGTCATGTATAGCACAACCATGGGCACAATAGAACATAGTGTCATGTATAACACACCCATGGGCACAACAGAACATAGTGTCACGTACAGCACAACCATGGGCACAACAGAACATAGTGTCATGTACAGCACAACTGCACAGGCTCTGATGACAAAAGGGGGACACATGGTGTGTGCTGTTTTGGGCCGGTTGATTTAAGAACTTTTTAGATCAGGGTACTGTTTCACCAAGATTCTTATGAGCTCATAAGTGCAATTTTTTTCTTTTTAATAGTTTCCCATGCTACCAAGTAGTGGCACAATGGAAAAAATAAAAAAAATTCAACCAAAGAGGGCCATGACCCAACACTCCCCCCAAGTACACCCCTGAGCACAGACATTAACAAGTCATTGTGTGTGCTGTTTTACGATATTGCGAAGGTCAAGGTTGTTAAAAAACGTTTGCTATTCAATCTTCATCAAATTTTAAGCTGTATCTTACTAAAGTAGACGCCCTAACCTTCATAACGCTGTACTCAATGACACAACTTCGGTAGAGGTCATTGGTGCTCTCCACGAGCTTTCTTTTTGAAAACTCTCAAAACATATCCAAGCTTCACCAGTGTGTCATAGAAATAGTTTGCTCTGTGACACAGCATCTTCTTTTATAATATTGCATTTTTGCTCTTCACCCAGTGAACAAATAAATAAAATTTGGTTGATGGAACGTATTATCAGCCACTTTTTGACAACTTCTCTATCTATTTTATCCAATTGTGCAGACCGTGGAAGTTATTATAGACATTAATTAATTAATCATTAGCTCATGGTGGATTTAACGAGCATGTTACTGAAATGTATTTTGTAAACACTGCATAAATTTAATGACAGATTCTGTTTCATGATGGATTTTCCAAATGAGCTCAATGTCTTAGTGAAATGCTTCTCAGTACTTCAACAATTTCTCCGTGACAAATTCAATATCAAATAACACAGAATTTTTTTAAACACCCTCTAGGGCCCAAACATTTATTTGGTGGTCAGCACACTCCAACTTTGTCAAATTATAGCCTAGCAGCATATCATCATGATATGCATATGCACATAACTGTGATGGAAGGATCCCTGGCGTACAAAGACGGAATCTGGTCATTTAGGCAACACATGACCAGGAGCATCTTCCATGATGGAAAAAAAACAACGTTTTGACCCTGCAGGTTCATGGGCTCTGTTGGCCTTTTCACTAGTTCTGTCTCGAACCACCAGGCAACACCTGGTGAATAGGCAGGGAACTGAACGTTCTGGAAATCCACCATTTCATTTTTGGACTTTTTTATTTCTGTGCTTTCCATGCCATTTTGCAAAATGTTGGCTTTCATGGTTGTGATTTTTAACTAATGAAATTCAGTGCTATTCAAGGATTTCCAAGCAACTAACATACTCTGTGCCAATTGTGGATCAACTCATCTACTAAAATAAATATCATAACAACATATGTGCAATAGAATGGATACACATGTGTTGTGATAGGAAGACCATGACCTGGGGCAAGGGTAAATACCTTGGTGTTGCTGAAGCCCTCCCCAAAGAGGATGATCTCTGCAATGAGGGTGGAGTCGGGCACTACCATGGAGATGGGACGGAACATCGACTTCAAGTTGTCAGGCAACTCTGTCCTGCCAGCATAGCCTGAAATACACCAAACTTCAATTGAATAATCTGACAACATTACTGCTTTCTGGAGGTGTTGATTTAGTGGTTCAATACAATAGATTTGAAGATAATTATAGAAAAGAACAGAGAAACAGAACACAACAGAAACAACATATCAGGGTTCATGGTGATGAACATGTAGGAGACAACATACCAGTGTTCAAACATGTAGGAGACAACATACCAGTGTTCATGGTGATGAACATGTAGGAGAAAACATATCAGGGTTCATGGTGATGAACATGTAGGAGACAACATACCAGTGTTCATGGTGATGAACATGTAGGAAACAACATTCCAGTGTTCATGGTGATGAACATGTAGGAGACAACATACCAGTGTTCATGGTGATGAACATGTAGGAAACAACATTCCAGTGTTCATGGTGATGAACATGTAGGAGACAACATACCAGTGTTCATGGTGATGAACATGTAGGAGACAACATTCCAGTGTTCATGGTGATGAACATGTAGGAGACAACATACCAGTGTTCATGGTGATGAACATGTAGGAGACAACATACCAGGGTTCATGGTGATGAACATGTAGGAGACAACATACCAGGGTTCATGGTGATGAACATGTAGGAGACAACATACCAGGGTTCATGGTGATGAACATGTAGGAGACAACATACCAGGGTTCATGGTGATGAACATGTAGGAGACAACATACCAGTGTTCATTGTGATGAACATGTAGGAGACAACATACCAGGGTTCATGGTGATGAACATGTAGGAGACAACATACCAGGGTTCATGGTGATGAACATGTAGGAGACAACATACCAGGGTTCATGGTGATGAACATGTAGGAGACAACATACCAGGGTTCATGGTGATGAACATGTAGGAGACAACATACCAGGGTTCATGGTGATGAACATGTAGGAGACACATACCAGGGTTCATGGTGATGAACATGCCACAGGACCATTCCAAGCGGATTTCCCGCCCTTCAAACACAAAACGGGTGGATCCAGCAGCGAGAGCAGACAGTATCGAGAGGATCTGTTGTGCAACGACTGACAACACCTCAATGTTGATGCGATTGAACTCGTCAAAGCAGCCCCAAGCTCCAGTCTGTGGACACAGAGACAGACTGAAGTCACTGAGTACAACAAATGGTGTGGACACACCCCTTAAGTGTGTAAAACATACCAAGTAAATGCATACACCTACCCAGTATGTGTGTAACCCACCTAGTAGGCATGTAGACCAACCCAATAAGTGTGTAGACACACCCAGTATGTGTGTAGACTCACCCAGTAAGTGTGTAGACACATCCAGTATGCATGTAGACCCACCCAGTAAATGTGCAGACCCACCCAGCAAGTGTGTAGACCCACCCAGTAAGTGTGTAGACCCACCCAGTAAGTGTGTAGACCCACCAAGAAAGTGTGTAGTGCTGCCCAGTAGGCATGTAGACATACCCAGTATGTGTGTAGACTCACCCAGTAAATGCATAGACCTACCCAGTATTATGTAGACCCACCCAGTAAGTGTGTAGACCCACCCGGTAAGTGTGTAGACCCCCCAGTAAGTATGTAGACGGACCTGAGCGAGCCCAGAGAACATGCGTCCCATAGACTTGTAGTCGAGCCCCTCGGAACAGTTCACCACAATCACATAACTTCCCAGGGACTTGCCAAGATCCTTTGTTGTCTCCGTCTTCCCTGTTCCGGCTGGACCCTTGGGGCTGCCCCCACGGTGCAGATGTAACGCTGTCGTGAGCGTCATGTAACATCTGTGCCCAGATGACATCAATTACTTATCTATTCACACTGGCTATATGGTCATAACAATATCTCATAATAAAGTTGTAATTAAGCAAATGTATTTACTGCTATACAATATACAGTAATAAAGTGTCCGTAAGTGAACACATATATGTGGGTGACTCTCCTACTGGTGGAACAAACACTAGTTAATAAAGCAGTTTCTAGCCCTGTTTCTTTTACCATAACAGTTCATTGGCAAGGTAAAACATGCTTGAAGTAATAATGATCAGATTATATTAATATTTATGATAATAATAAAAATCCCCTTGAAATTAAACAATGAAATACAAATAAAGTCCACAAGTTACAAAAATTAACTACAATATTTAATTTGCATAACTATATGTATCCAAATTGTGACTGGCTGCGCTGCTGTAATAATAATAATAATAATATCAAATTAATACTGCTAATAATACTAATTATAATAATAATCTTACTATAATTGAGTTAGAGTATGGGAACCAAACTTTCATCTATGATCCCAGAAAGGAGATTATAGTATTATAGTTTTTTTGCAATTCACCCCACTATTACCCTTTCTATGAACAATCGAATTACCCTTCGTAGTTATTACGTACAACTGTTTGCAACACCACATGTCTTTTCTAAGATTTTACCAAGTTACGTAGACCACCATCTGCCATGTGTATATAGCGCCCCCTGGACTTGGTTGTTTGGATCAGTGGATGATTTATCGTAGAAGACATACATAACATAGCCACTTATGAACAACCAAGTCCTCGCGTCCAGAGGATGGGCAGTTTTGTTAGTAATAATCATAGACCAACATTGCATAATAAAGTAACCATCACAAAATATTTTGGAAAATGTCAATGGTTGAAAACATATAAAATGTGTCGCTCTGCAAGATAATGGTGGAGACATGGCAAGTGAACTGTGATGAACCTGTCAGTGAGTGGAGTGATAACCAGACGACCACTGTTGCCGAGATACTCATAGCCGTACTGGAACTGTGTGTTGGTCTGCTTGATTATACAGTCATCTATGTCCTGAAATTAAACATCACAAGAATTGATTAGAGTTGATAAAGTTACATGCATGCATGCATGCACACATGTATGCACACAGGTGCTACAGAAGTTCAGTATTATCATTATTATTAAATGTATATACCATATTTCAGCAACAATATATGGTGGCATATAACTGATACAGTTGATAGTGTAACTGCTTTGTATATAATGAGGTTAATTTATTTTAGGGGGTTAGAGTCATAAAGGTTTATTTGGGTCTGATGGTGTATATTCAGACCATATAAAATATACATCCAACATACTTGTGCCATTGTTAAGTATGTGTTTTACTAGCTGTATAACTCATGGATTTCTACCTGATTCAATTCTATCAGTTGTACTTGTACCAGTAATTAAAGATAAAGCTGGTAAAATTTCATCTAAAGACAATTACCGTCCTATTGCATTAGCTAGTGTGTTTAGCAAACTTATTGAAATAATTATTTTAGACAGAATTGAAATGTACATAGGTACTAATCCTAACCAGTTTGGTTTTAAGAAGAAACATGGAACTGATCAATGTATATATGTATTAAAAGAAGTTATCGATTTATATAGGTCACTTAATGGTAGTGTATTTGTATGTTTTCTTGACGCCAGTGAGGCATTTGACAGAGTGAAACACGGAACACTGTTTAAGAAACTCAGTGAAAGGGGTGTTCCAGGATATATATTACATGTATTAACTTACAGGTATAGAAGCCACACCATGTGTATTAGGTGGGGTGATGTAGATTCTGTGAAATTCAAAGTAACTAATGGTGATAGACAAGGGGGGATACTATCCCCTTACTTATTCAATGTCTATGTAGACGAATTGAGTGAACAACTAAACGGTGTAATGTTGGTTGTAATGTGAATGGACATTTGATTAATCACATAATGTATACTGATGACTTAATATTGATATAACCATCTTCATCTGGACTATGTCAATTATTGCATGAATGTGAGAAATTTGGAATAAGTCATGATGTTAAATATTATGCAAAAAAGAGTGCTATAATGATATTCAGATAAAAAATGTTGAAAGGGTGTACTATTATTGACTTTAAGTTGAATGGGATTACTCTTAATGTGGTGGATACATGAAAATATCTTGGGCATTATATCACTGAGGATCTTTCTGATGATGTGGATATCAACAGACAATGCAGGACTTTATTTGTGCAAGGCAATGTTATTCTACGTAAATTTTACACGTGTTCTATAGATGTGAAGCTTACATTGTTCCACACATATTGTTCACCAATGTATTCTATTCAGTTATGGTGGAATTACAAAAAATCTACTATAAATGATTGCACATTGTATACCATAATATTAAAAAATTATTTCTTGGTTTATTTAAATATGAAAACACCAGTTTTTTATGCATTCTGTTTGATGTACAATGCTGTCAGTCTGTAATAAGAAATTAGTATATAGATTTACGTGTAGATTAGATAGTTCACCTAATTATATTATAAGGGATATATTAGTCACTAGTTTGCGATTTTATATATGTGACAGAAACAAATGTAAATAATTGTTTACTGCAGCTCATTACTACGTGGTATTTTAATGTCTGCCTTTATTTTGTGCAATAACATATGGAACTCAGATCGCATGTATGATGAGTCAGGAATAAAGATATAGAATTGAATTGAATTGAATATATTCCAATCATGTTACGAATAAAGATTAGATTAGACCAGAGCCTCACACAATCCTAATAGATGAGCAGTAAAGAGAAGTGTATAAATGAGAGACCCCCTCACCCAGTCCCAACAGATGAGCAGTAAAGAGAAGTGCATAAATGAGAGATCCCCTCACCCAGTCCCAACAGATGAGCAGTAAAGATAAGTGTATAAATGAGAGACCCCCTCACCCAGTCCCAACAGATGAGCAGTAAAGATAAGTGTATAAATGAGAGACCCGCTCACCCAGTCCCAACAGATGAGCAGTAAAGATAAGTGTATAAATGAGAGACCCCTCATCCAGACCCAACAGATGAGCAGTAAAGAGAAGTGTACAAATGAGAGACCCCTCACCCAGTCCCACAGATGAGCAGTAAAGATAAGTGTATAAATGAGAGACCCCCTAACCCAGTCCCAACATATGAGCAGTGAGGAGAAGTGTCTAAATGAGAGACTCCCTCATCCAGTCCCAACAGATGAGCAGTAAAGAGAAGTGTATAAATGAGAGACCCCTCACCCAGTCCCAACAGATGAGCAGTAAAGAGAAGTGTATAAATGAGAGACACTCTCACCCAGTCCCAACAGATGAGCAGTAAAGATAAGTGTATAAATGAGAGACCCCTCACCCACTCCCAACAGATGAGCAGTAAAGAGAAGTGTATAAATGAGAGACACTCTCACCAGGTCCCAACAGATGAGCAGTAAAGATAAGTGTATAAATGAGAGACCCTCTCACCCAGTCCCAACAGATGAGCAGTAAAGATAAGTGTATAAATGAGAGACACTCTCACCCAGTCCCAACAGATGAGCAGTAAAGATAAGTGTATAAATGAGAGACCCCTCACCCACTCCCAACAGATGAGCAGTAAAGAGAAGTGTATAAATGAGAGACACTCTCACCAGGTCCCAACAGATGAGCAGTAAAGATAAGTGTATAAATGAGAGACACTCTCACCCAGTCCCAACAGATGAGCAGTAAAGATAAGTGTATAAATGAGAGACACTCTCACCCAGTCCCAACAGATGAGCAGTAAAGAGAAGTGTATAAATGAGAGACCCCCTCACCCAGTCCCAACAGATGAGCAGTAAAGAGAAGTGTATAAATGAGAGACCCCTCACCCACTCCCAACAGATGAGCAGTAAAGAGAAGTGTATAAATGAGAGACACTCTCACCAGGTCCCAACAGATGAGCAGTAAAGATAAGTGTATAAATGAGAGACCCTCTCACCCAGTCCCAACAGATGAGCAGTAAAGAGAAGTGTATAAATGAGAGACACTCTCACCCAGTCCCAACAGATGAGTAGTAAAGATAAGTGTATAAATGAGAGACCCCTCACCCAGTCCCAACAGATGAGCAGTAAAGAGAAGTGTATAAATGAGAGACACTCTCACCCAGTCCCAACAGATGAGCAGTAAAGATGAGTGTATAAATGAGAGACCCTCTCACCCAGTCCCAACAGATGAGCAGTAAAGAGAAGTGTATAAATGAGAGACACTCTCACCCAGTCCCAACAGATGAGCAGTAAAGATAAGTGTATAATTGAGAGACCCTCTCACCCAGTCCCAACAGATGAGCAGTAAAGAGAAGTGTATAAATGAGAGACCCCCTCACTAACTCCCAATAGATGAGCAGTAAAGAGAATTCTATAAATGAGAGACCTCCTCACCCAGTCCCAACAGATGAGCAGTAAAGAGAAGTGTATAGATGAGAGATCCCATCACTAACTCCCAATAGATGAGCAGTAATGAGAATTGTATAAATGAGACACTCTCACCCAGTCCTAATAGATCAGAAGTAAAGAGAATTGTATAAATGAGAGACCCCCTTACCCGGTCCCAATAGAGACGTAGTTGGCTGAGCCACTCAAAGGCTGTGATATCGTTGCACCCAGTCTTGATGAGTTTCTCGATGATGTCACGCGCGTGTACCTCCACTGTCACTATGGCAACGATCTTCAGTCGTTGGATCTTTGTAAGGTTGCTGCGGATCGCCTCCGAAAACTTGCTCAGCATTGCCACCTGGTAGAAAAATGTTAGTCCATTGAAAACTTGCATGATTTCATATACAAGTCAAATGAGAAATGAGCATCATTATACATATACATGTATATTCTATGTCAACTGGCCATATATGTAATTTCCTCATAACTATCATATTATATTCACTGTTTTACATTTAGGTGTATGCTTGACCAAATGATAAGTTAGCACATAATTGACATATTGACAGGCAGAAAGGTTGGAATTTAGGTAAATCAACACTATGGTGTTATGTTGACACTCAAGAATGTTGACATATATGCAAGTTAACACATAATATGATGTGTTCACAGGTAGGAAGGTTGATATGTTGACGTCAAGAACATTGACAAACAGGTAAGTTAACACACAGGCTATATGTTGACATTCAAGATAAATACACCTGCTTCTTGAGCACACTCATAGCTTCCTAAACATGCCTGCTTTTAAGCACACACATGGGTTCACATACACATCTGCTATTTGAGCACACATATAGGTTAACATGCAAACACACCTGCTTCTTGAGCACACACATAGGTTCATAAACACACCTGCTTCTTGAGCCTACACAAAGGTTCACAGACACACCTGCTTCTTGAGCACACACATAGGTTCACAGACACACCTGCTTCTTGAGCACACACATAGGTTCACAGACACACCTGCTTCTTGAGCACACACATAGGTTCAGACACACCTGCTTCTTGAGCACACACATAGGTTCACAGACACACCTGCTTCTTGAGCACACACATAGGTTCACAGACACACCTGCTTCTTGAGCACACACATAGGTTCATAAACACACCTGCTTCTTGAGCACATACATAGGTTCAGACACACCTGCTTCTTGAGCACACACATAGGTTCACAGACACACCTGCTTCTTGAGCACACACATAGGTTCACAGACACACCTGCTTCTTGAGCACACACATAGGTTCACAGACACACCTGCTTCTTGAACACACACATAGGTTCACAGACACACCTGCTTCTTGAGCACACACATAGGTTCACAGACACACCTGCTTCTTGAGCACACACATAGGTTCACAGACACACCTGCTTCTTGAGCACACACATAGGTTCACAGACACACCTGCTTCTTGAGCACACACATAGGTTCACAGACACACCTGCTTCTTGAGCACACACATAGGTTCACAGACACACCTGCTTCTTGAGCACACACATAGGTTCACAGACACACCTGCTTCTTGAGCACACACATAGGTTCACAGACACACCTGCTTCTTGAGCACACACATAGGTTCACAGACACACCTGCTTCTTGAGCACACACATAGGTTCACAGACACACCTGCTTCTTGAACACACACATAGGTTCACAGACACACCTGCTTCTTGAACACACACATAGGTTCACAGACACACCTGTTTCTTCTTCATTGTCTTCAGCGCCTTCTTATCACCGCGCTCCTTCGTAATGCCGAGAGCCTTCGTCACATCGGCTGTCCACTGTATCTGACCAGCGGTCAAACACATCTACACACACAACACAAAGGGTTAATAAAGGCTCATTATGCTTTGCATCCTGGTGGCATAAGGACTTTTGTTCAGCATTCCTGGATTCTAAATAAAAATGATTTCTTAAATGCAATTAAAGCCAACTCAGCAATTCCAGTAAGTTCACCACAAAACTGCTGAACTCATCATCCAGCAGCACCAAACTGTGAGTGTACAATATACAACTGCAAGAAGCAGCAACAGTCGTCATGTGGATAACTAATAGTTGAATCCCTACCAGCAGGGTCTGACCAACTGTGGCTCTGCTGGCAATCACTCAACCATCTGTGCACAGGAGTTGGCCGAGCAAAGACAACCATGAGGAAATGGTGCTACATTGATGAGATGCAGTCAACAAAATGTCACTGCAGAGAATACCAGACAATGTCCCGCCATTATGGAGCGGGCAAAGGAACGCCTCATGTGTAAGACACAATAACAAGAAGATTGATTCGTAATACTTGCCAAATCTGGACCTATGCTGGTAATAAGTATAAGAGCATTCAAGATAATAACTCCACAGTTTCAGATTGTTGGTAAATGTTATCAGCAGTAGCTTTAAGAACACACGTGTCACACAGGAGCCTTGATTCATCTATGCTACTAATGGCAAGAACCATCCAGTGTCAAGTCAATTGCAGGGAAACTCTAAAGAAAACGACTATAGGAAAATATGAATGGTTAAATTGTCTTGTTTAGTCAGTGTGCACCTGTCCTTACCTGTCCAGGGTATTCCTTCACCCACTTGTCTCGTTTATTCAGCATCCGTCGCAGACTGTTCTTGGCACCTTTTAATTGTTCCTTCAGAGTCAACCTCATGTTCTTCTCAATGTCACATAGCCACGCCTGAGAGAACACACAGTCACATCATCACAAAGCATAAGCAATGTCACAGTCACTCCTGAGTGAACACGCAATCACATCATCACAAAGCATAAGCAATGTTACAGTCATACCTGAGTGAACACACAGTCACATCATCACAAAGCATAAGCAATGTTACAGTCACATCTGAGTGAACACAGTCACATCATCACAAGGTGTAAGCAATGTTATAATATATATAGTGGTTATCTATATATATATATATATATATATATATATATATATATATATATATATATATATATATATATATATATATATATATATATATATATATATATATATATATATATATATATATATATATATATATATATATATATATATATATATATATATATATATATATATATATATATATATATATATATATATATATATATATATATATATATATATATATATATGTATAACCACTTTTAAACAATGAAAACTATTTCATATTCAGCATGTGTGCATGTCTATATGGAATTATCTATTTCAAGACCCCACGTCATAACCATTCCACAATGTGAGTACCCACATCTACTAGATCACCATGTGTCATGACCATTCCACAGAGTAGGTACCCACCTCTACTAGAATGATCCCCAAGTGTCATGATCATTCCACATCACGGGTACCCACCTCTTCTAGATCCCCAAGTGTCATGACCATTCTACAATGTAGGTACCCACCTCTATTAGACCCCCAAGTATCATGACCATCCCGTAGTGTAGGTACCCACCTCTACTGGACCCTCCAGTGCTGTGTTGCCAATGAAAGGGACTGTTTCACCATCACTTGATGTCATCGCTTGTGCATCAAACTTAGGATTATTGAGAGATGTCTAAAAACAATACACCAAATAAACTGACAAGCTGAGAGGAACACATTCATCTGGATAATTGTAAGTCATTTGACATTAATAGGAATCAACATTACAGGCCACCTGAAGCATACAATCATTGACATGACTGTAGCAGAATGTCACTCATGTGTTCCTCTGTCAGCAACACCCATGGGAAGTAGGATTGACATGACTGTAGGAGAATGTCACTCATTTGTTCCTCTGTCAGCCTTGGGAAGAAGGATTGGAAAATAAACAATATTTTTTGGAAACACACATCGATATATGACACTAAAAAGCTGATAAAATGAAACCAGTGTTATTTAGTATAAAACATTCATGTTTTGAGATGATGTAGAAACTAGAGATAATCCCATTAGTGACACAGAAAGTGATATAGAAACTAGATGTGACCCTCTTAGTGACACAAAAAGTGATGTAGAAACTAGATATGACCCCCTTAGTGATACAGAAAGTGATGTAGAAACTAGAGATGACCCCCTTAGTTAGTGACACAGAAAGTGATGTAGAAACTAGAGATGACCCCCTTAGTTAGTGACACAGAAAGTGATGTAGAAACTAGAGATGACCCCTTAGTTAGTGACACAGAAAGTGATGTAGAAACTAGAGATGACCCCTTAGTTAGTGACACAGAAAGTGATGTAGAAACTAGAGATGACCCTCTTAGTGACACAGAAAGTGGTGTAGAATCTAGAGTACACACCACATTCAAGAGATATTATACATATATCTCATAGTATCCTGTCAATAGCAAGACAAAAACATCGACAATGGAAAACACTGTATATAACAAAGTCACTGTGATAGTGACAGTGTATATAACAAAGTCACTGTGATAGTGACAGTGTATATAACAAAGTCACTGTGATAGTGACAGTGTATATAACAAAGTCACTGTGATAGTGACAGTGTAACTGTGTTAAATAACTGTGCCAAAATATTTATTTTTATACTGATAGTTGCAATATATTAAAACTAAAATATAGTGATGATGACAACTGCAATGTATAACTATAAAGATCACGTATTCATTATTATTATTATTAGTATTTCTAACATAATTTGTATTTAACAATTCTAGACCATATATTTACTTTTTAATGTGCTGTGACATGCCATAAACTGTCTTGGATCTTAAATAAAATATGTTATTATTATTATTACATAATAACATCAGCAATCAAGCCCTAACATTCACCTTGATAATGATAAGAGATTTGATGTTATCGAAGCACTTCTTCAGATGTGGCTGAACAGCCTCAGGATTCTTGGACTGGCCAAGAATCTCAAGAAGGTCATCATTTGAGAGGAAGTAGAATCGTGGGAAGATCTGTCGTTTCGTCTCCAGATACATGTCTAGGGACTTCTGGATCTCTTCCAGCTTCGCGTTCATGTCATTCAGCTTCTCGTAGAGACCTGTCAGTGTGCCAACATACAGGGTTATTGCTTGGAAGTGTGCCAACATACAGGGTTATTGCTTGGAAGTGTGCCAACATACAGGGTTATTGCTTGGAAGTGTGCCAACATACAGGGTTATTGCTTGGAAGTGTGCCAACATACAGGGTTATTGCTTGGAAGTGTGCCAACATACAGGGTTATTGCTTGGAAGTGTGCCAACATACATGGTTATTGCTTGGAAGTGTGCCAACATACAGGGTTATTGCTTGGAAGTGTGCCAACAATCAGGGTTAATGCTTGGAAGTGTGCCAACATACAGGGTTATTGCATGGAAGTGTGCCAACATACAGGGTTATTGCTTGGAAGTGTGCCAACATACAGGGTTATTGCTTGGAAGTGTGCCAACATACATGGTTATTGCTTGGAAGTGTGCCAACATACAGGGTTATTGCTTGGAAGTGTGCCAACAATCAGGGTTAATGCTTGGAAGTGTGCCAACATACAGGGTTATTGCATGGAAGTGTGCCAACATACAGGGTTGTTGTCTAGCAGTGTGCCAACCAACACTCGTAATGTCTGGCAGTGTGCCAACACACAGTGGTACTGTCTGGCAGTGTGCCAACATACAGTGTTGTTGTCTGGCAGTGTGCCAACACACAGTGGTACTGTTTGGCAGTGTGCTAACATAATGTTTTACTGTATTATTGTCTGGCAGAGTAGATTATTGCCTGATATACATACAATACACCTATTCTCCTGTTCTAAAAGTGGGAGATTATGGTCAAATCTCACTTTTCTTGGCAGCTGACATGTTGACCAATAACTGCCTAGCAGTTCTAGGAAATTGATGCAGCTAGACTACCATTGTGATGTGTTAAGAGCCTTCGACCAAGAAGAATGGATATACACCAAAGCAATGCAAGATCTCACTCAATTAAGAGAGCTGCTAAATCACTACAGGAGAAGTTTAGTAAACAAAGGCCAAAATATCAGGGTTGACTGAATTACTTTAATTTTTTACTTGAGTAAAAGTAAAAGTAATTCACCTAAAAACTACTTGAGCAAAACTTATAAAAAGCTTTGTTAAAAAAGTACTTGAGTAAAAAGTAAAACTACTTTTCAAAAGTATTTGAAGTAAAAGTAGAAGTAAAAGTACAACACTTAGAAATAACAATAAAATAATGAATAAAATTATATAAATTACACAGCTTGCACCTGGCAACTGTTTTGCAATCACAAATCGTTCCCACATAGCCTTAGTTGGTCAATAGGTCTGCCACCCTTGAACATGGTGCTCAGTTGGTTGCTTAGAAAATTACATTATCATTAATGAGAGCTCACAACATCAAATAATTTCAGTTAAATGCAGAACTTAATTTATAATGAAGCACAATCTGTCTTTTTATTGACCTGTTCCACTGGGGTATGGTAGTAGCTAGATTGTACAACAGGATATGTATACGCAGGTGTGATTGTATCTGAGTAGGTAGAGGGCCAGTCCAGTAATAGTAGTAGCCTCTCAGGGAAACTGGTCAGAGGTAATACCATCTAGCACTTTCCATAGTAAAATTAACAAAGACATTTGATGCCTAGCTGATGAAGCCATCTGGCTTGTGAACCCCCACCTTCTCATGTCTTCCCAAACATGTTGCACTTAGCAACTAGCTGTGTTGGTTACCTGGTACCAGCTGGGGCTAGAATTTATCAGAAGACAGACCAGTGCAACAGAGGAATGCTGTTGCTAATTGCAATTAAAAGTGTCCTGTCAGGTCCCCTGTCCCTGTCCATGATATTATGGGTCAGCTTGAATAAGCCATGCATTGCTGGGAAAAGATGCTGCAAAATGGCAGAGTATCAATTCTGTACTCTTTAGTTCTGTAGAGTAATCATTATTATGAATGTATTAAACACCTCAATATAAATTTTATTCGTGAAAATAAAATGCTATTTAATGCTGACATAAGGCAGTAAAGCCGTTGCTGACCATAGGCTAAAAATCGGCGATGTTCTCAATCCACGATGCGTGTTTGCTCACGAATATCAGAATTGTGTCAGTGTATGGGGATTATCAATACTGACAATACATTGTCGAAATTACAAATTTTTATATTTATAATACGTATTGGAAACTTACTGATTAATAGTTTATATGGTGCAACGGAGACATTTGAATCATGGTTTGAGATGGCGTTCTAGCATTGTGTGCTCGAACTGACATTTCACATCAACGGCCTTGACATAACCTATGCCAATATTTGGCAGACTTCGTTCACTGACCTATATATAAAACAATGGTTGTGTCGATTTCCCAGGGAGGTTTGCATGCAAAAATGATCATAAACTGGCATGCGATTGGATGATATTAATAGCCTTTAGCCTGGCGACTATGCACAGTTTATGAAATGTCGTTGATGGTGGAGCACTGCCGGCAGCACTGGTTTGACAAAAAATGCAACAAAAATATATTGCGAAGTAAATAAAAGTAACAAAGTAAAAAATCATGTTACTTTAAATAAAACTACTTCATTACAAGCAAAAGTTTTTACTCAAAATTCTACTACTTTTACTTCGTTACACGCCAACCCTGCAAAATATGTATGCATAAGCTGAGTTTAGATGCAAACAGTATGGCCATATCCTATTGACAGGAATAGGGCTAAAAAATTTTAATTTAGTGAGCGAATATTGCCGTACTACAGGCACTCGTGACATAGGGTATGGCACGGCCCATGAGATCAAAATGTTGTGTATTCAATAAGAATTTCTAGTGAACCACTGGTGTGATATGCTTGACTATAGTTTACAAACGGTTATGTTTTATTAACTGTAATAGGTACATAGGCCCAATACCTTCTGTTTCATTGCTATTAACTGTAATAGGTACATAGGCCCAATACCTTCTGTTTCATTGCTATTAACTGTAATAGGTACATAGGCCCAATACCTTCTGTTTCACTGCTATTGCTCTACAAGAAACAAACACAGTTGACATGTTTTTAGGACTCGTCTAAGTTTGTTACTTCTGTCATGCAACTATTGCTGGAAAACAACTGAGCCTACCTTTCTCTGTAGTTCCACGCAATGCATTGCGTATATCATTGAGTCGACTGGTGATATATTTCCAGCTGTTATTGATGTCATCAAAGTCAGATGATTCTCCCGGCAACTGGCGTCGGATGTCCTCTCCAAGGAAGATGTTCTGTCAACAGACAAAGGTCATTCCAATGTCAAACAAGTTGCACAGGCAATCTTCTAAATAGTATCGCACAAACAGGTCAGGTTTGATCATGAGGACAAAGTGAAACACCAAACAAAAGAATGTAGGTAAAATTATGTAAAAAAATATAAATTTTGTTACACATAACATTATTTAAAAGCTACTAAAAGGAAATCATTAGACAGATTTTTTAAGAACCCAAAGAAATGTACACTGGTGGAAAAACTAATTGTGGTTTGAACCCACGTACTTGAGAAGGAATGTGTTTGCTGTATATCATTGGTAGATAAAGGTGGGTTTGGGGTATATGGCCACAGTCACTTACGTCCAAGTACATCCACTGTCGCTGGATGGTCAGCAGTAGCTCAACGACCTCCATGATGTGTGACAGTGTCCGCTCCCAGTAGTCGACGTCATGCTCAAATGCCTTGACGAAGCGCGACGCCTTCATTGTTGACAACTTCACCTGGTTGTCCTCTAGAGCAATGAACAACTCCTCCGTTGACCTGGCAGGACAGAGACATAGCAAGGTTACTGGGTGCAGCACAAGGTCATAGCAAGGTCAAGGGAGGGGGAGGGGGAGGGGGAGGGGGAGGGGGAGTGTAGAAGCCATTGAGAGAGATGTGAGAGAGAGAGAGAGGAGAGAGGGAGGAGTAAAGAGAACACAGAGAGAAGAGAGAGAATAGGGAGAGAGTGTAGAAGTCACTGAGAGAGAAGTGAGTGACTGAGAGAGTGTAGAAGCCATTGAGAGAGAAGTGAGAGAGAGAAGAGAGAGAAGAGAGAGAGGGAGGAGTAAAGAGAGACAGAGAGGAGAGAGAAGAGAGAGAAGAGAGAGAAGAGAAAGAATAGCGAGAGAGTGTAGAAGCCATTGAGAGAGAAGTAAGTGACCGAGAGAGTGTATAGAAGGCATTGAGACAGAAGTGAATGACAGAGTGAAGTCTCACTTGATCTTGTAGTGGCCCTTGTCTTTGTGTGGGTCCATCTCCAGAATGATGGACTCCCATGCATTGGCAATCTCACTGATGCCTTTTTCTATCTGCAACTCCTTGGTGGCAGCACCAGAGATCTCATTGATCTTCTCTGCATACTGGTCAAAGCCATACTCGATGATTCGTTCCAGGGTGAAGTTTTCGCTGTCGGGGTTGAATGTTTTGTTCATCTCATTCTGCAACAACAGCAGTAATATCAGAGCAAAAATAAGTACAGAAATAACACCAACAGATAAGTAGAGATAACATCAATTGATAATAATAATAATACAATTTATATAAAAACTACAATACATAATATTAATACAAAAATAACAACACAAACAACACGTACAGATAAACAGAAAAAACACCTACAGATAAAAAGAAATAACACATTGGTAACAAGAAAAATAACATTAAAATAAAAACAATAAATAATAATATTAATATAGACATAACACAGAAAATTAATATAATAACAAAGCAGATAACATCCATGGATACCAAGAATAATAACATAAATTCTCTCATTCATTGATTTGTTTTATTACAATATAAATTATATGAGAACAAATAATAAGCATCTATTGCCATGGATACCTGTATCTGGTCCCAGTGGCGTGGTCTCATGGCATTGTTCTTGAGGTCTGAGACGAGTGGCATGGTTCGTCGGAACTGGTCCACCTTTGCCTTGCTTGTCTCGAGAATCTCCCAGTTCTTGTCCTGCAAACAATGCCTTCCAGCTGAGAGTGTTGGCCAGGGGCTGCTGTCTCATTAGAAACAAACACACAAACCGTCACAACAGCACATATATGCATCATCAACATGCACAAAGACACAGGCAATGTGACACATATACAACTCACACAATACACCAGTAGCACACATACAATTTCTGACACACACAAAATATGTAACACACCAAGAGATCAGACACATCATCATCACACACAAGAGATTGGACACAACTTCATCACACACAAAAATATGTAACACACCATCATCATGCACAAAAGATCAGACACACCTTGAATACACATAAAATATGTAACACACATAAACAACAAGAAGAGATCAAACACACCTTCATCACACACCGTGTTCTGCGTATTCGCTAGATGGCAGGCTTTTTTGGGCTTGTACGAGTTTAGTAGATAGAACATGGTTAGCAAGTATATTATGGTCAAAATTAAATTAAAACCTAAATAATCCTGTTATTTAATTATTTTATAATAAAGTGTTCCTTTGAACACCAAAAAACAGCCTTATTCAAGGCTAATGTAACAGCATGAAAACACCATAAACAACATTAATCTAAATTTTGTGATGGCACAATCCAAAGAGCAGGTAAAGGCCACCAGGCATTTTCAAGTTCTGGGCTGAAGATACTAGTAATGGAGATGGAATGGCTGAGACAGCTCGTTTTGGCATTGATGGGAAGGGAAGAGGTGGGTTGTACCATTGGTTCCAGTGGGGGGACAGTGGATGATAAAGTGGAGGAAGGCGATGAAATTCTAGGGAGACAAAGCTCACCTCAGCCTGGGAGGAGGCTGAGAGGAGGTTATGTGACAGGATGGAAGGAGACAAGAAGGAAGGAGACAGAATGGAAGAAGACAGGATGGAATGAGATAGGATGGAAGGAAATGGGAGGGAACACAATGGGAGTGATGGAGATGGGAAGGAAGGCCATATGGTGGACTTCCTTGTTAAGCATAAATTATTAAATCCATCTCAACATGGATTCCTAAAAGTGAGGTCAAGATGTGAGGTCAAGATGTTTTTTGGAAGAAATCACTAAGTGGATAGACAAGGGATCACCAGTAGATATTATATACTGAGATTTTCAGAAAAATGACAAAGTGCCACATCAAAAATTACTACTTAAATTAAAAGCCCATGGCATCAGGGATGGGATCGATAATCAACTGGATAGAACAATGGGTGACTGACAGAAGACAGCGTGTTGTGGTAGATGGGGAGGTTTCAAAATGGAAATTAGTTTTGAGTGGGGTACCACAAGGATCAGTATTAGGACCTTTGTTATTCTTAATATATATATCAATGACTTGGATGATAATATAACAAGCAGTGTACTGAATTTTTTGCGGATGACACAAAAATGCTTAGAAGAGTTAACAATGATGGAGATAAACAACATTTTCAAAACAATCTACCAGGTAGATTAATTAGTTAAATGGCGTGAGAAATGGCAGATGTTATTAAATTTTGAGAAATGTAAATGCCTACATACAGGACTTGGGAACTTGGGTGTAAACTATAAAATGGGAGATACTGTTCTGGGTACTACTGTAAAAGAAAAGGACTTAGGAGTTACAGGAAGTGCTGATATAAAAGTTTCAGAGCAGTGTGGTATTGCAGCTTCAAAAGGTAATCAAATCTTTGTGTTGATTACGAGAACTATAGCATACACGGTAAAATTCTAAGTATAAAGCAATAGTTAGGTCTCATTTAGAGTACTATATACAAATTGGAGACCATATTGTAAGAGGGATATATATATATATATATATATATATATATATATATATATATATATATATATATATATATATATATATATTTATTTATTTATATATATATATATATATATATATATATATGCTTGAAAGAATACAGCGGAGAGGAACTAAATGATTCCAGAACTGAGAGACATTAGTTATGAAGAACGACTGAAAGAATGTGGTTTGACAACCCTAGAGAAAATGCGGTTAAGAGAAGATCCAATTGATGTTTCTTAGATATTGAGTGGGCATAAAAATATTGATAGAAATATTTTTTTCTAACTCAAGAAAGATAATAGAACTAGAGGACACAAGGTCATATTAGTTAAGGATCAGTGTAAATTGGATATCAGGAAGTACTTGTTTTCACAGAGGACCATCAATGAATGGAACAAATATCTATAGATTGTGTAATTGCAAGCAGCATGAATATGTTAAAGACAAGTTTGACACATATCTCGGGAGGGTGGATTATACAAAATGTTGGACTCTCGATAAGCCAATGGATTCCTTGTCCACTTGCCATCTGGGCCTTTGCCTTGGATGGCAATCTTATTAAATCTTGTTTGGACACATCTTCACTACATACAAAATATATGACACATGTTCACTACACACAAAATAGATGACACACCTTCACTACACACAGAATATATAATGCACCTTCACTACACACAAGAGGTCTGAAACACATTCATCAAACACAATATACTGAACACACTACACACAATGTAAGCAGATACACAAGTGAAGAGACACCCAAGTGATGGGGAGATATGCTGACCTTCAGCTCACGACTGAACTTGTTGAGTTTGCGGAACAGATTGTTGATGTGTTCCTCCATTGCTTCTGTCTGCAGGTCTGAGAAACTGTTCGTTTTCCAGTCATCCCAATGACTCTCCCAGTCCAGGGTCAGCTCCCAGATTGCCTGCAGCTGGTCAAGCTCCTGTCAGGGAAACACATCCACAGGTCAAGGTCATTCATCCTGGTCAAGGTCATTGGCTGTCCCATGCCAACATCATTATATCAAATCAAGGTCATTGGCTGCTCCTAAATGAAGGAACCCATTCAAGTTGTTTAAAATGGTGACCATGTACTCTCATCTTAGTTAGTGAATTTAATCTTTTCTTTTTTCTTTTCGTGCAGAAATCAAATGCCAATCATTTAATAAGAATCTTGGATTATATGGATTATCTCTAAGTTTGAAATAAACCACTGATGCCACAGAAAGAGGGGCTTCAGACATAATGTGATTTTAAAAGATAAATGCATAAAAATCAGCCATGTTGTCATTCCGTGCAGTGATGTGACGATTTGTAGACAATCAGGTGTGTCAAGAACTGCTACAGGCTTACGCACACACGCGCGCATGCATACACGCATGCGCACACATGTGTGTGTGGTGTTTTTATTTATTAATATGATTACATACATGCAAATACATATATATATATATATATATATATATATATATATATATATATATATATATATATATATATATATATATATATATATATATATATATATATATATATATATATATATATATATATATATATATATATATATATATATATATATATATATATATATATATATATATATATATATTATATATATATTCACAATATACTTGCCCTACCCCTATATTCACAATATACTTGCCCTACCCCTATATTCACAATATACTTGCCCTACCCCTTGCCCTCCTCTTGCTTTCCCCCTAGCCCTCCCCCTTACTCTCCCTTGCCCTCCTTGTTTCCCATATGCAATGCATCTGTTCTCCCTAACACTGCTACTGCTCTACCAGAAACAAACACAGTTGACACAGATGTTTGCTATTTCTCTATGTAGATATCATGCAACTATTGCTGGAAAACAACATACAGTGTAAAAGATAATAAATGTGCCAGTCTGACATGCGACGACAGGACTTCCAATGGCAGTGGACATGTAAACAAACAACAGAGAACAAGAGCTGAAGGAAGAGTAAACATAATGATCAGTGCATTCATCATCACTGGCTGTGCACAACATTGAGACCTGCAGAGAAATCCACAAACACTCATAGCGTCTTCATCGAATGACACCGACACAAAGTGACGTGGCATCTGACGCAGCAGTTCAGTGACTTGTCTCGACAGTGATGGCCCCGAGTGGTCAGAGTCAGCACTAATTGACTGGCATGGAGACTTGTGAATAGATGGATAGCAAACAAACACATGTTATTGTACAGTTGGCTAAGACAAGGTTGTGTGCGAGGTTCGTCTCTTACATGCACACATTACCAATCACCAATTACAATTACCAGCTACAATTACCAATTACAATTGCCAATTACCAATTAAGATTACCACTTACAATTACCCAGTTACAGTTACCAATTACAATTAACAATTACAAATCATCATAAAAACTAAATTACAACTGCAAAAAAATCTATTATCATTACATCACTTAAAAAAGCAATTATAATTCTGTCTGTGTCTGGGTTTACATGGCTGGCTTTATGGCTGCACTCACCATGACGTTTACCAACATTTGAAATATGTATGTACTACTTATCATCATGACTGATGACTGGACACACGGGAGGATAATCAAATTACCGAAGAAAGGGAACTTAGCAGACTGCAGCAATTGAAAGGGAATTACTCTCCATACCAAGTAAAATCTTCTAAACATCGTCATGACCCAAATGAAAACAACAATAGACAAGCTTCTACACCCAGAACAAGCAGGCTTCAGATAACAACAGTAGACAAGCTTCTACACCCAGAACAAGCAGGCTTCAGAAAAGAGAGAGGAACAACTGAACACATCTTCACATTGTGGAACATTCTAGATCAATGCAATGAATGGCAAAGAAAAATCTATATTAGTTTCATAGATTTCAATAAAGCGTTCGACAGTGTGCACAGGGAGAGCCTTTGGAAAATCCTGAGGCACTATGGAATTCCAGAAAAGCTGGTGAAACTAATACAGATCTTCTTCAGGAACTTCTCCTGTAGATAACCTCACTCTGCCTTCTCGCACTCAAGACCGGGTAAAGAGGAAAACAAGCTACCTAGAGCAACAAGCCAGTTCCATTGGTCTCTCAGTCAATGCAAAAAAGACAAAAGTGTTAACAAACAGCAACCTATTGTAATCAACAATCATCGACTCGAGTACGTCAACAAGTTCACTTACCTGGGCCGCATTATCAGTTTCCAAGAAGGTGCAGAAGAAGACATCAAAACATGTTTGGGAAAAGCCAGGTCAGCATTTGCAAATCTACAGCTGCTATAGAGATCTTCAGTATACTTCCAAAAGATCAAACTCAGAATCTACCAGAGCAATGTCCTCTCTGACTCTGTGCTCCTCAATGGCTCAGAGTGCTGGCGCATGACACAAAAAGACACCAACAGACTTTCCAGCTTCCATAACACCTGCCTAAGGAAGATACTGAAAGTGTACTCCAACACCAGACTCCACCAAGCAACAAAACACATGGCATGTAGAGGACAAATGTAAAATTTAAACTAATGACAGACATCACACCTAGTGCTGTGAAGTATGTCAATACATATACACTGTATAATATATAATTTGCTGATAGAAATAAATCATCAACTGTGAGTAGAACACAGCTTTTGGGGGGTGATGAAACAACTACTCATCCTATCATGACCTGCTGTACAGTGTGCTATGTCTAGATAACAACTACTCATCCTATCATGACCTGCTGTACAGTGTGCTATGTCTAGATAACAACTACTCATCCTATCATGACCTGCTGTACAGTGTGCTATGTCTAGATAACAAGAAAGCCACATACGTGACGTAGCAACCATGGTAACCAGACAATCATAGAAATGCTGCTTGGGTGATTCTGAATGGAAAATTAAAAACCTGTAGAAAATTTTTATTTATTCTAACAAATTATATATAGCATATTGTGCAATGAGGTAGTTTGGCTGGACAAATAGTATTGATTTTTAATACTACCTTATGGTTTATTTTGTTTAAAATTACCCCCTTAAGCATGTCTTTGTGACACCAGGACACTTCATAGCTGTGCCTTGGACAGGTCCAATGTCAACAGAGAACTTCTGACCTGACAACTGGCCAATCATGATGTTTCAAGTAAAGAACGGTTCATACAAGCATAAATCTGCCTTAATGAGTATTTACACGACCAACTCTTGCATCACAATATCAGGCCAACAAACTGGACAAACATCACAATATCAGGCCAACAAACTGTACAGACAGCACAATATCAGGCCAACAAACTTGACAAATATCATTCATGTAAGTTGGCTTTAAGTCACATGATTGTCCCAAGGAAAGTGTGTTGTCACCAAGGAAGGCAAGACTCACGTGTTCCATGCGTGTGATGTCTTTTGAGGGCGGCTGGTCTATCTTGAAGATGCCAAGGCCACGGCGTAGGTTTTGCTCCTGGTCCTTCAGCCCCTGCAGCTGGTCACGCATGTTCTTGATGAGGGCAAGGGCATTCTCGGATGTCACTGCACTGCTGAATGGGCCCTTGCTGTGGAACTCCTCCATGAGAGAGTTCACCTGTTTCTTGAAGTCTTCTGACTGCGCCAGCAAGCCGGTCTTGAACTTCTCCTGCAACAACACAAGTGGCTCAACCAGGCTAGCGTCTCATCAAAAGTGTCGTATAAAACACCCAGTCAGAGCAACTAATTAAATGTACATTATAAAATCATATTATACATTATAAACTAGCATCATGTGTTGTGGAACTGTGGAATCACTGAGAATACCAAGAAAGTTAGTTTCATGTAAAATATTTTATTTATATAAATATTTTGTTGGCAATTCCATGACTTTCCAGGCTTGGAATCCAAATGATCAAACTGTGAGACTTTGTGAGTCCTGCGGGCTGAGCCCTGTTGAGAGCCAGACAGGTAGTTTACCTTGAGCCCTGTTGAGAGCCAGACAGGTAGTTTACCTTGAGCCCTGTTGAGAGCCAGACAGGTAGTTTACCTCGAGCCCTGTTGAGAGCCAGACAGGTAGTTTACCTCGAGCCCTGTTCAGAGCCAGACAGGTAGTTTACCTCGAGCCCTGTTGAGAGCCAGACAGGTAGTTTACCTCGAGCCATGTTGAGAGCCAGACAGGTAGTTTACCTCGAGCCCTGTTGAGAGCCAGACAGGTAGTTTACCTCGAGCCCTGTTGAGAGCCAGACAGGTAGTTTACCTCGAGCCCTGTTCAGAGCCAGACAGGTAGTTTACCTCGAGCCCTGTTGAGAGCCAGACAGGTAGTTTACCTCGAGCCCTGTTGAGAGCCAGACAGGTAGTTTACCTCGAGCCCTGTTCAGAGCCAGACAGGTAGTTTACCTCGAGCCCTGTTGAGAGCCAGACAGGTAGTTTACCTCGAGCCCTGTTGAGAGCCAGACAGGTAGTTTACCTTGAACCCTGTTGAGAGCCAGACAGGTAGTTTACCTTGAGCCCTGTTGATAGCCAGACAGGTAGTTTACCTTGAGCCCTGTTGAGAGCCAGACAGGTAGTTTACCTTGTGTTTCTTCAGCATGACCTCGGCCTCAACAAGGGACTGTTGGAAGATCTCCCAGTCTTTGTTGAGGTTGTCAAACATGTCCTGCACGTCATCCGGGATCAACACCTCATACTTCATCATGATTTCAAATTGCTCATTCAGCGGCTGGAACTGCGACTCCGTCGACGTCCGGTCATTATTCAGCTGCTCCCACAATTCCAAGCTCTGGCCAAGTTCATCTAGCGTATTTGGTGGCTTCGTCACGCTGTCACGACAAAACTGGTTAAAATATCTATGAAAGTGGACCAACTAAACATGTTGAAACATTAACATATAAAATAAATTCTTCAGATTTTTGGCAACTTTAGAAACTTGATCGTGATGATACCTTTCAGGGTAAATGCTATGTTGGAGCTTTCATTACATTCTCAGTCAGTATCAGACTGAATTATTCTCTGATGTTCTATGACCATGGTGGTGGTCGTAATATGATAATGGTTCCAAGAAGATTGCAGGAAGATGGTACCCCGCATCAGGACTAACAGTTCAGTCTGACACTGAAGAAGTGACTGAGAAGCTCACAAAAGCCATGTCTACATTACTGACTGTGAAAGGTATCTCAAGGTACTTTAACATGAATGTTGTCGCAACATCACAATTTCCCTATGTGGTACTACGATACAATCATTTGTCTATGACATTGATTCATGACTGTATTCAGACAGTTATGTAGTTACTGGACAATGCAAACCCATTAAACATGAATTAGAAATAAGGTAATAATATATATATATATATATATATATATATATATATATATATATATATATATATATATATATAATATATATATATATATATATAATATATATATATATATATATATATATATATATATATATATATAACAGTAGTGACTGTTCTAAAGTAAAATTAGAACAATTACAATAGAAAAATGCTACATTAGTCATAAAGCAGCACATACAATAATTACATATAATACTAAAAAAATTTCAAATGAGCACTTCAAGTTCATGATAAGCAAAATTAATTAACCTACAAAATGGGATCCACATGTGAATAAATAAAGATATAAAAATATATAACTTAAAAGCAAACAATTAAACTGTGATGCACTAACTTCTGTGCATTGGAGACGAGGTAGTTGTGCAGCTCTCTCATCTTGGCAGTGGCGATCTCAAAGAGTAGACTGGTAAACTTGTTCTGCCATTCCTGGCAGTGGCCTAGGATGGCAAACTTAAGGGGGGAGCAGTCCAGCAGCACAAACTGGATGTTCAGTATCGTCTCCTGAACCTGAACATTGTTTGCCACTTCCGTGTACCTGTAGGGTACACAAGTACAGTTCATGCGTCGCCACAAACAGCTGTGTGGATACACCAGCAACAAACCTGCATGAAACAGGGTGAGTTTTCTTTATAATTAAATAACCCCTTCTTCTAAAGGATAATACATCATCATATGAATGTGACAGGGAAAGTGCTCCTTGAAAAAAATATGAACGATTATAAGTAGAATTGGCGTTGACAACATTCGTGGGCGTTATTACCTGGTTACTCAGGCAGGCAGGCAGTGGGCAAAGCCTAAGTTGGAAAACAGTTTGCATACATTTACAAAGAAATCAAATAGAAATAAAAATAAAATTATTGACTGCTGCAAGTGCATTTGTAAACTTGTGTTTGATGAAAATATTTGTAGAAACAACTATGGTAAATAAACAAGACAAAGTTTATCACTGCTTTAACTGCATAGAGCATAACATTATATGGTTAGGGTTTCAGGCATCTTGGAATGTCAACTTTCCTGTAGGCACATCAAGCCAGTAGCATGAATACAGTTAATTCTCATGGAAACATCTGGACTAACTAAATATGTCAAATACTCATATTTTCTTCAAATGCTGTGTCCTTTGATCCCTACCATGCCACAAACTCAACAGTGCTAATATTTAATCAAAATATATAATAAGATTTAACAACATTTAACAATATTTGATAATATCTGGCAATATTTAATAATATATATTGATATCTAATAATATTAAATAATATATTAAAATACAGTAAATGTTTGAGTAAGCATCATTAGACTAGCCAGTGTAGGCCCACCTGGCAATGTCTGCCTCGAAGGAGGAGACCTGTGGGTTGAGTTTCTGGTAGCGTCGGATGAAGGCATCCTTGTTGATTTCCCAGATCTCACGGTAGTTGTCCCAGGTACTCAGGTAGCTCTGAAGGTTGGTGGCATTTGCCTGCATCCCTGTGCTGATCTGGTTCTGGATTTTCTTTATGTCTTCATCATTTATGATCACCTCGTGGATCGCCTGCAGCACACTCCAACATGTCAACACACTGACACATCAACACATTGACATATCAACACACTGACACATCAACACACTGACATATCAACACACTGACACATCAACACACTGACACATCAACACACTGACACATCAACATACTGACACAACAACACATGAAACATGTCAACACATTGACGCAACAACACATGAAACATGTCAACACCCCAACACATCAACAAACTGACACAACAACACATGAAACATGTCAACACCCCAACACATCAACACACCGACACAACAACACATGAAACATGTCAACACCCCAACACATCAACACACCGACACAACAACACATGAAACATGTCAACACCCCAACACATCAACACATTGACACAACAACACATGAAACATGTCAACACCCCAACACATCAACACAATGACACAACAACACATGAAACATGTCAACACCCCAACACATCAACACATTGACACAACAACACATGAAACATATCAACACCCCAACACATCAACACACTGACACAACAACACATGTCGACACATGAACATGTTGATACGTTAACATATCGACATGTGAACGTGTTGACATGTCTCTATCTGTAACCCACAAATGGGGTGAATGTGAACGTGTTGACATGTCTCTATCTGTAACCCACAAATGGGGTGAATGTGAACGTGTTGACATGTCTCTATCTGTAACCCACAAATGGGGTGAATGTGAACGTGTTGACATGTCTCTATCTGTAACCCACAAATGGGGTGAATGTGAACGTGCTGACATGTCTCTATCTGTAACCCACAAATGGGGTGAATGTGAACGTGTTGACATGTCTCTATCTGTAACCCACAAATGGGGTGAATGTGAACGTGTTGACATGTCTCTATCTGTAACCCACAAATGGGGTGAATGTGAACGTGTTGACATGTCTCTATCTGTAACCCACAAATGGGGTGAATGTGAACGTGCTGACATGTCTCTATCTGTAACCCACAAATGGGGTGAATGTGAATGTGTTGACATGTCTCTATCTGTAACCCACAAATGGGGTGAATGTGAACGTGTTGACATGTCTCTATCTGTAACCCACAAATGGGGTGAATTGAACGTGTTGACATGTCTCTATCTGTAACCCACAAATGGGGTGAATGTGAATGTGTTGACATGTCTCTATCTGTAACCCACAAATGGGGTGAATACATCCAGCTCAACAATACTCGTGTCACATATTTTGTCATTAATAAGGTATCAGCTGTAATGGAAGAAACAAACATGAGATGTAGATTCTGACACTAAATGACACAGTGCGAGACAATAGAGATGTGTCACTCACCTGCTTTGTGCTCTTCTTGGTCGTCAGTAAGTCAGGCAGTCGTCGGATGTTGGCAATGGCATTGATGATGTAACCTGCTTTGCTACACACGATGGTGGCTAGCTGCTTGAGCGTGGGTGAGAACTCAACCTGCAACCATGGACACTCTTGCTAAAATTACACTTTTTTCAGGGTTTCTTTCAACTATTATTGTTATTATTATTATTATTATTATTAATTATACACAATTAACTGCATCCCAAAAAATACCAACTGATGCAAATAAGATTGTGGTAAGAATAACACAGGTTTAACAGTCTTTTTTGTCTACCATGTCTTGCTTTAAATAATAACTATACTAATATGCATAGTAACAGAATATTAAGTCTATTTAAAACATATGGTAACATTACTGCAACTGCATGGTTATACTCAACATGGCACTACATGGATAGTGTTACACCATGATGTTGGATGGCATTGACACTATGACAGACATCATGGCACCATGACAAAAGTGACATGGTAACACTGACACAAACAGTCAAATTAACACACAGAAAGAAGAAAGAAAGAAGTTTATTTGACCCCATAATTATACATAATATAATTCTTCTTCTTCTTAGGTGTATACATAATACGCATATATATATATATATATATATATATCCTATTAAGACAAAAATGTCACTGTCATAGGAGCCACCTCATCTACGTTAATAATTACTTTGGTCCTTTCAACAATATATCTATCTCGTATCTATCATGTATGTGTAAGAGTGTGTTCATGTGTGTGATAGTTGAACTTTCTAGGCCATGGCATTTTAATTTGTTTAACAGAATGTTGTGGTCAATGGTATGAAATGCCTTAGACAGGTCGAGAAATACAGTAATAGGTTGAACATTTTTATCCAGTTGAGTTATAATTCTATCAGTAAGCTCAAGTGCGGCATATTCAGTTGAATATTTAGGTCTGAAGCCATATACTGATTATCAAAAAGTAATTTTAAGTTATTCAAATATGAAGATAATTAAGTAAATTTTTCTTCTCAAATACTTTTATTTAGTAGGAAGAAGGGAAATGGGCCATAACATGCAAATGTTATGATGGATCATCTTTTTTAAATATTGGAATAACTTTTGCAGTTTTGAGTTTATTGGGGAACATTCTGGTATTTAGCATTTGATTAATTTTAAATGTTAATGCTTTGATAATAGCTGGTTCAATAATTTTTTAACAATTTGGAAGATATGCCATCAAATCCACAGCTATTTTTTCGTGGGAAGATTATTAATAATTTTCTTTACAGTCTCTTCAGCAACATTTTCAAATGTAAAAACAGAATTTACATTTTTATTTAGAAAATAACTATCAACTTTGTTACCTGTAAAATATTTATTAAATTTGTTTGCAATATCTTTTTTACATAGCTTTCTATAATTTTCTTTAAAAAAGTGGTAATTTTGGTTTTGTCTAATTTTTGAAAGTTTTCCAAGTATTTCTGATAAATTTTTGCTCAAAATACACTTGTTTGGCTGCACAAATGTTTTTTTCAATATCGTGTTATACGTTTTGAGATTAGTGTTAATAGTTTCATAGACAGACCAGTGAGGGTTTTTCATTTTAACTGTTTATACAGTTTGTCTTGATATTTAATTGAACAAACCTTGAGTAATTCATGTTGATTTTTTATGTTTATATTTATTAAATTTCGCTAAGATTTCTTCATATATTATCCAGTAATTAAAATTTGTGTCGGCACTCTGGTTTTTATTAAATTTATTGTAAATTGCGTTTGATTTAACCTTATACATTGCCTCTTAATTTGATATATTTATTTTAACATATTTAGGAGAAGGTTCTGTCTTTAATGAAATGTCTATAATTATGAAATATGGTTGATGATAAGAGAATCTTTTTTTTGTTAGAATACCTGCTGTACTTTCTAATATAACTTTATATAATTTACAGAAACAATTATCAATTAAAGCACCATTTGTTCTAGGGAACCTGGTGGGAAGAGTGATTTGTGGGTAACGGCTTTGTAATATTAAGGTGGCAAAGAAATTACTATATGTATCATTTTCATTTAATTTGAGCAAATTTATATTAAAATCCCCTTCGATAATGAGATCATTATTAATTTTTTCCAATGGTGATATAATCAATGAAAACTAATTTATAAATGCATTTATGTTGTTCTTGGAGATCTATAATTACATATTTCTGAAGGTTACATTAAGGTACGTTCTTATACAGCACGGTATCCAGTCCATAGGACCGCTCAAAGCGCTTTACACTTCACCCCCTGGCAGACCTGTTCATTCCAAGGCCATTTCAGCTTCTCTGGGAAGCACATTCTTGGATAGACTACCACCATTTATTTGGATTATTAATCCTTCCCAATGTTCATACATGTTAAGATTAAGTTTTACTTTGGATCTATATTTATTATTAAAGTATATTATTAGCCCTCCTTTGTCGCTACAGTTTTTTGTGCTAAACAATCATAACCATTTAACGAGAATTGGGATAGGCCTTCTTTTTCTGCTTTCTGTTTTTTGTAAACATATAACACTAAATTTAAAATTACTACTGCTTAGTTCTTCTATAAAAGCCTCAAGTTAATTAAATTTAGCATTTATCAATTGTATATTTGTGCTTAAGATACTAAAACATTTAGCGTTACTCTGAGCTAATTTGGCAAACTTTTCAAAGTCATAATAAGGTGAGCGACGTATTATTTGAGGTTCATTATTTTCAGTATCATTTGTATTAAAAACATTTATTAAATCATTGTTATGGATATCTCCTAAATAGGAGAGGAAAGTTTCGTAAAATGTCATGATTTAGTTTGTGTGTATTCTTTGTAGTATATATGTAAGTAAATACATGTTCTGTTTCAAGATATTGTGATAGATGCATATGATTTAGTTTATTTTTTGCAATGTCGCTTGCAAGTGTTAGTACTATGATGTGGTGTGTATGAATTTTGTGTTGAGATACATTTATTGTGGTTTTGCGTGAGAACAAATAAAAAATAAACAAATGCTAGTTTCCATCATGGATGCAAGATGGCCCTTTCTTGGGAGAACTAAGGCACTCAGTATTTTACATTAAAAAATTTCATGTTATTTTAAACAGTATTTTTTGTCACATTATTATGTGTTTGACAATATTTGACTAGAATATTTATTACTGAATTCATGACAATATTTACACAGCACTATTACAGCCCTACCTTGTCACCCTCCAGTATGACCTTGACTTTGAAGAGTGGGTTGGGCGCAGACTTGCCATCACCGTTGATGGCCCTGGAAAGCTCCTGGAGTGACCACTTGATGTTGAGACGACACGCCTCCTCTACCATCTTGTCCATCTTCTCCGCGTACCGACGCCAGTGTTGCTGCACCTGGGGGGTCACAGCACATCACGGGTTAGCACAAAGTGACCAGGCGGTACATAAAGGTTGACTAACTGTGGTTGTCACACCAAGGGTTAACATGAGGTGGGCAAGTAGCACATGAAGGGTTAACATGAGGTGGGCAAGTAGCACACCAAGGGTTAACATGAGGTGGGCAAGTAGCACACCAAGGGTTAGCATGAGGTGGGCAAGTAGCACACCAAGGGTTAACATGAGGTGGGCAAGTAGCACACCAAGGGTTAACATGAGGTGGGCAAGTAGCACACCAAGGGTTAACATGAGGTGGGCAAGTAGCACACCAAGGGTTAACATGAGGTGGGGCAAGTAGCACACCAAGGGTTAACATGAGGTGGACAAGTAGCACACCAAGGGTTAACATGAGGTGGACAAGTAGCACACCAAGGGTTAGCATAAGGTGGGCAAGTAGCACACCAAGGGTTAAAATGAGGTGGGCAAGTAGCACACCAAGGGTTAACATGAGGTGGGCAAGTAGCACACCAAGGGTTAACATGAGGTGTCAAGTAGCACATGAAGAGTTAACATGAGGTGGGCAAGTAGCACATGAAGGGTTAACATGATGTGGGCAAGTAGCACATGAAGAGTTAACATGAGGTGGGCAAGTAGCACACCAAGGGTTAAAATGAGGTGGGCAAGTAGCACGCCAAGGGTTAACATGAGGTGGGCAAGTAGCACACCAAGGGTTAACATGAGGTGGGCAAGTAGCACACCAAGGGTTAACATGAGGTGGGCAAGTAGCACATGAAGAGTTAACATGAGGTGGGCAAGTAGCACACCAAGGGTTAAAATGAGGTGGGCAAGTAGCACACCAAGGGTTAACATGATGTGGGCAAGTAGCACATGAAGAGTTAACATGAGGTGGGCAAGTAGCACATGAAGGGTTAATAAGGAGTGCGTGATTAGAATAATTAGTTTTATGCTGCTAAAACATTAATTTTAATAAGTAATAAATGTTGATGACATGATGATGGTGACACAGACAATGTCTTACCTCGTTGGGGTCATTCTTAAATACCTCATATGCTTCTATCTCATTGTCTTACCTCATTTGGGGGTCATTGTTAAACACCTCGTATGCTTCTGTCTCATTGTCTTACCTCGTTGGGGTCATTCTTAAACACCTCGTATGCTTCTGTCTCATTGTCTTACCTCATTGGGGTCATTCTTAAACACCTCGTATGCATCTGTCTCATTGTCTTACCTCGTTGGGCTCATTCTTAAACACCTCGTATGCTTCTGTCGCATTGTCTTACCTCGTTGGGGTCATTCTTAAACACCTCGTATGCTTCTGTCTCATTGTCTTACCTTGTTGGGGGTCATTCTTAAACACCTCAGACATCTCATTTTCTTACCTCATTGTGGTCATTTGTATCTCTGTCTCATTTATTTACCTCATTGGGGTCATTCTTAAACACCTCGTATGTCTGTCTCATCGTCGTGACAATGTCCTCATGCAGCTCACGCAGTTTCTGCTGGGTGTGCTCCCGGTGCAGACGCTGCAACACACGGTGACAGTATGAAGATACACATGGTGACGCAATGGCACAGATGAAAACAATGTCAGTGACATGTGGTGACACCACTGTGCATAGCATGACCCAGTGCGTAGCATGACACAATCTAGGGCCATTTCACTTCACATTTGAGTCATCAGCAGTGTCAGTATTCACTAAGTAGTGCTGGTAGCATCAATAGTGTCAGTATTCACTAAGTAGTGCTGGTAGCATCAGTAGTGTCAGTATTCACTAAGTAGTGCTGGTAGCATCAGTAGTGTTAGTATTCACTAAGTAGTGCTGGTAGCATCAGTAGTGTCAGTATTCAATAAGTAGTGCTGGCAGCATCAGTAGTGTCAGTATTCACTAAGTAGTTCTGGCAGCGTCAGTAGTGTCAGTATTCACTAAGTAGTTCTGGCAGCGTCAGTAGTGTTAGTATTCACTAAGTAGTTCTGGCAGCGTCAGTAGTGTTAGTATTCACTAAGTAGTTCTGGCAGCGTCAGTAGTGTTAGTATTCACTTAGTAGTTCTGGCAGCGTCAGTAGTGTTAGTATTCACTAAGTAGTGCTGGTAGCATCAGTAGTGTTAGTATTCACTAAGTAGTTCTGGCAGCGTCAGTAGTGTCAGTATTCACTAAGTAGTTCTGGCAGCGTCAGTAGTGTCAGTATTCACTAAGTAGTTCTGGCAGCGTCAGTAGTGTTAGTATTCACTAAGTAGTTCTGGCAGCATCAGTAGTGTTAGTATTCACTAAGTAGTTCTGGCAGCGTCAGTAGTGTTAGTATTCACTTAGTAGTTCTGGCAGCGTCAGTAGTGTTAGTATTCACTAAGTAGTGCTGGTAGCATCAGTAGTGTTAGTATTCACTAAGTAGTTCTGGCAGCATCAGTAGTGTCAGTATTCACTAAGTAGTTCTGGCAGCGTCAGTAGTGTCAGTATTCACTAAGTAGTTCTGGCAGCATCAGTAGTGTTAGTATTCACTAAGTAGTGCTGGTAGTGTCAGTAGTGTCAGTATTCACTAAGTAGTTCTGACAGCGTCAGTAGTGTTAGTATTCACTAAGTAGTTCTGGCAGCGTCAGTAGTGTCAGTATTCACTAAGTAGTTCTGGCAGCATCAGTAGTGTTAGTATTCACTAAGTAGTGCTGGTAGCATCAGTAGTGTTAATATTCACTAAGTAGTTCTGGCAGCGTCAGTATTCACTAAGTAGTTCTGGCAGCGTCAGTAGTGTTAGTATTCACTAAGTAGTTCTGGCAGCGTCAGTAGTGTTAGTATTCACTAAGTAGTTCTGGCAGCATCAGTAGTGTTAGTATTCACTAAGTAGTGCTGGTAGCATCAGTAGTGTTAGTATTCACTAAGTAGTTCTGGCAGCGTCAGTAGTTTTAGTATTCACTAAGTAGTGCTGGTAGCGTCAGTAGTGTCAGTATTCACTAAGTAGTTCTGGCAGCGTCAGTAGTGTTAGTATTCACTAAGTAGTTCTGGCAGCGTCAGTAGTGTCAGTATTCACTAAGTAGTTCTGGCAGCGTCAGTAGTGTTAGTATTCACTAAGTAGTGCTGGTAGCATCAGTAGTGTTAGTATTCACTAAGTAGTTCTGGCAGCGTCAGTAGTGTTAGTATTCACTAAGTAGTTCTGGCAGCGTCAGTAGTGTTAGTATTCACTAAGTAGTGCTGGTAGCATCAGTAGTGTTAGTATTCACTAAGTAGTGCTGGTAGCATCAGTAGTGTTAGTATTCACTAAGTAGTGCTGGTAGCATCAGTAGTGTTAGTATTCACTAAGTAGTTCTGGCAGCGTCAGTAGTGTCAGTATTCACTAAGTAGTTCTGGCAGCGTCAGTAGTGTCAGTATTCACTAAGTAGTTCTGGCAGCGTCAGTAGTGTTAGTATTCACTAAGTAGTTCTGGCAGCGATGTACTATCACCAAACAATGATGTGGTAGACACTAGTTGTTGCTCTCCTCCTTTTCCCTGTAGTCCGGGGTGAGGCTGGCACCCAGTTATTCTCACAAACTTGCAATCTCTCTTGGTATATTTCTGTCATCATCATGGTCTCTAGGCCAAATAGGTATGCTGGTGGTATGCATGAGTTAAGAACCTTTCCTTTTAGTTTTCAAGACATGTGTCTATCTCCCATCACCCCTTCCACTTTCCTCCATGCACTCGTCCCAGCTTGTACTCTCCTGCAAATTTCCGTCTCCGTGCTGTCGTCCCTGCAAACAGCTCCATCCAGATATACAAAGCTGTCTTGTTGGTTCAGTTTCTTCCCATCCAGTCTTATTTCAAGATCTTTTTTCTGCTGCCCGACCCAAAGCACCTCCGTTTGTAGACAGGTAGAAACTAGACACACGGAACAAACCGACCACCAGATACTATACTATACAGTTTGCTATCTTTCTCGTGTTGGGTTTGCTTAATTTTGAACCAAAACAAAAAACATTCCAGTAAAAATAAAAACACTATTGTTTGACATTGGTAGCCAAATGTTTCTAATTAACCACACTCTTTTTAATATAATTTGAATGTTATCTGTTTATAAACATCAACCTTTTAGCTGTTGACAACTTCTATTACCTGTGGACAAAGTTTATCAAGGTCAGGCATTCACTTTACCAAGGTCAGGTATTGACATTCAGGATGATGTGAAGGGCATATGTTTAACAGTGTACAATTACATTCCCTCCACATGCAATGTAAACACATCATTAACACCCTTACAATTACATTCCCATCCACATGCAATGTAAACATATCATTAACACCCATATAATTACATTCCCATCCACATGCAATGTAAACATATCATTAACACCCGTACAATTACATTCCCATCCATATGCAATGTAAACATATCATTAACACCCATACAATTACATTCCCATCCACATGCAATGTAAACATATCATTAACACCCGTACAATTACATTCCCATCCACATGCAATGTAAACATATCATTAACACCTGTACAATTACATTCCCTCCACATGCAATGTAATCACATCATTAACACCCATACAATTACATTCCCATCCACATGCAATGTAAACATATCATTAACACCCGTACAATTACATTCCCATCCACATGCAATGTAAACATATCATTAACACCCATACAATTACATTCCCAGCCACATGCAGTGTAAACATATCATTAACACCTGTACAATTACATTCCCTCCACATGCAATGTAAGCACATCATTAACATCCGTACAATTACATTCCCATCCACATGCAATGTAAACATATTATTAACACCCGTACAATTACATTCCCATCCACATGCAATGTAAACATATAATTAAAACATGTACAATTACATTCCCATCCACATGCAATGTAAACATATAATTAACACCCATACAATTACATTCCCATCCACATACAATGTAAACATATAATTAACACCCGTACAATTACATTCCAATCAACACGCAATGTAAACATATCATTAACATATGTACAACTACATTCCCTCCACATGCAATGCAAACATATAATTAACACTCGTACAATTACATTCCCATCCACATGCAATGTAAACATATAATTAATACCTGCACAATTACATTCCCTCCACATGCAATGTAAACATATAATTAACACTCGTACAATTACATTCCCTCCACATGCAATGTAAACATATAATTAACACTCGTACAATTACATTCCCATCCACATGCAATGTAAACATATTATTAACACCCGTTCAATTACATTCCCATCGGCATGCAATGTAAACAGGATATTTATGACCTGAAATAGTAATACAGTCAAACTATACTTTTTTAATATGGTTCACTAAAACACATTTTGTCTGTAAAGATGTTAGAATAGATATACAGTTAAACCTCAATATTAAGGTCACCCGCAAGCCTGGGCCAAAGTGACATTAGCAGGACTGATGTCCTATACATTACTGTTATGGAAATTAATTGGGACTGTGCAGGGTGACCATAATGGCAAGGTGACTGCCCTACCAGGGTGGCCTTAATGGTGAGGTGGCTGTACTACCAGGGTGACCATAACGGTGAGGTGGCTGCACTACCAGGGTGGCCTTAATGGCGAGGTGACTGCCCTACCAGGGTGGCCTTAATGGTGAGGTGGCTGTACTACCAGGGTGACCATAATGGCGAGGTGGCTACACTACCAGGGTGGCCTTAATGGCGAGGTAGCTGCCCTACCAGGGTGGCCTTAATGGTGAGGCGGTTGTACTACCAGGGTGACCATAACGGTGAGGTGGCTGCACTACCAGGGTGGCCTTAATGGCAAGGTGGCTGTACCACCAGGGTGGTCTTAATGGTGAGGTGGCTGTACTACCAGAGTGACCTTAATGGCGAGGTGGCTGTACTACCAAGGTGACCATGATGGCGAGGTGGCTGTACTACCAGGGTGACCAACCTGTGCGTCGTCAAACTCTAGATTCTCGTAGACTCTCTTCTCGTCCACCTTGATGAGTAGTTTCTGAGTGATGGTGCGGCACATGGTGGCTATCTGCATGTTGGCCGTCTTGTACGAGTCCACGATCGCTTGAACCTACACCGCAGCACCAAACATTATTATTTATGAATTGCATATTTATATATTATTTTACTATGAGCAGTATATATGTATATATATTATGTATATTTAGCATACCTAATATATGTACATCATGTTTTAACTAATATAATATTCTTTGAATGGGTTGACATTCTGGTTTCTTTGAATGTGATATCTGACATAGTAATTATCTCTCAAGAAACTTTTTTGTTCTTTCTGAATATTTAAGTGCTTTTGTCCAGATATATGGGATAACATAAAAGTACTTATTACTATGATTACACATTTTTGCTTCCACTTGTGGGTAGACGAGTTGATGGTGCCATGGAGGAGTGGAAAATTGGGAGGGAGATAGAAAGAGGAGGTGAACGGGACTAGGGAGGGAAAGAGGGAAGGGAATGCAGACAGGTGCAGAGTGCAAAAAAGGGCCAGGAGAAGAACAGTGAGAAGTGTATATTCCATGCACCGAGGGGTTCTTCTTATTCCATGCACCCAGGGGTTTTTCTTATGGTTTTTTATTCCATGCACCCAGGGGTTTTTCTTATGGGTTTTTTCTTATTCCATGCACCCAATGGTTCTTCTTATTCAGTGCACCCAGGGGTTTTTCTTATGGGTTTTTTATTCCATGCACCCAGGGGTTTTTCTTATGGGTTTTTTCTTATTCCATGCACCCAGGGGTTTTTCTTATTCCGTGCACCCAGGGATTCTTCTTATTCCATGCACCCAGGGGTTTTTCTTATTCAATGCACCCAGGGGTTCTTCTTATTCCGTGCACCCAGGGATTCTTCTTATTCCATGCACCCGGGGATTCTTCTTATTCAGTGCACCCAGGGATTCTTCTTATTCCATGCACCCAGGGGTTCTTCTTATTCCATGCACCCAGGAATTCTTTTTATTCCATGCACCCAGGGGTTCTTCTTATTCCATGCACCCAGGGGTTCTTCTTATTCCATGCACCCAGGGGTTCTTCTTATTCCATGCACCCAGGAATTCTTTTTATTCCATGCACCCAGGGGTTCTTCTTATTCCATGCACCCGGGGATTCTTCTTATTCCATGCACCGGGGGATTCTTCTTATTCAGTGCACCCAGGGGTTCTTCTTATTCCATGCACCCAGGAATTCTTTTTATTCCATGCACCCAGGGGTTCTTCTTATTCCATGCACCCAGGGGTTCTTCTTATTCCATGCACCCAGGGGTTCTTCTTATTCCATGCACCCAGGAATTCTTTTTATTCCATGCACTCAGGGGTTTTTCTTATAGGTTTTTTTATTCCATGCACCCAGGGGTTTTTCTTATGGGTTTTTTTCTTATTCCATGCACCCAGGGTTTTTTTTTATTCCATGCACCCAGGAATTCTTTTTATTCCGTGCACCTGGGGATTCTTCTTATTCCGTGCACCCAGGGATTCTTCTTATTCCGTGCACCAAGGGATTCTTCTTATTCCATGCACCCAGGGGTTCTTCTTATTCCATGCACCCAGGAATTCTTTTTATTCCATGCACCCAGGGGTTTTTCTTATTCCCATATGGCAGGTAGCTTATGGTGGAAACGCAATTTGGAATAAATACGTCTTGAGTTTTTTCGAAAAGTAGCTAGTTTCAGATGTTTTCAAAGTGATGGGGAGTTCATTCCAGACCCTAGGTGCAGTGACAGAGAAATTCTGGATATTTTTAATAAACATTTCCACACAAACGATGCTGCTATAACAACTGAATGAAACCACCCACTGTGACAATGATGACACTGACCTTTCCGGCGAAGATGCGACACTCGTTTATGAAGTACTCAGCCATGCCCTTTGAAACCCAGGTCAGTTTCGTCAGACCAAGATATATCTTCTTGTCGAGGAATCGAATACGCTCCTTGAACAATCCACGCTCCTCTTGCGAAAGTGCTGCGATGATCCTATAGACGTAGCATTCGTAATAATACATGTATTATTTGTGTAACAGTCAGTATATTTTTGTTTTAAACTGAATCTTGTCCAAATAAAATACACTTATGGTGTGTATGGTGTTCTGCCACATTTATTTTGGATATTTTTGGCCAATTTGGGAGAAATTTAGGAGAAAATGCCATTGGGCAGAACAGTAACTTTCAGCTGCAATATAATGAGACAGAACACCATCCTGAAATTTTAATATGTTGTTTACCTACGTACAGTTAAAAAATATTAGTCATAGGACTTGTCCCACATACTCATTTTGGGTGCTGAAATTCATAAAATATAGAAAGAGTTGAAGTTTAATTCACAATTATTCTGAAATTGTGGCAACTAGAAGCATACTGAATTAATAGGTTATTGCCAGTATCCCTGATAGATTGTGGTAACTTGGACATTGTAATGTAACATAACAATGAAATCCTTCTGAGAAAAAATTATTTTCCAGTTTCTTGCACCCGGTATACCCATTTTCCTTTGCCCTATCATTCTTGAATTTTGCATAGGTAATCTGTACCAAATTGTTTACATATTCCTAAAATTTCAGACATGCAGCTTGTAAATTTCTCAAGTTAGAAGCACCTGAAAACAGATAAAAATAATGGGTGCATTCTTGTGCACTTACCCCGTTCACATTAGAGGGCATTACAGACCCAGTTTGCAAGTAAATGCTCAGTTCTTTTGCAGAAGTGTTTAGGTATAGCAATTTATTAATTGGTTAAGCAAATTCTGCGACATCAACTTTTTTAATTTCCTGAAATGTTTTTTATTTGACATCGAATGAAAAAGATTAACACCAGTTATGATAGTCAGCATGACTTGTTACACAGCTTTCTCTACCTGTTGTAGTCACGCACAACCAGGAGGACATGTTCGCGCTGGTTGCGCAGGTCCTCCCCCTTGGCATACACCTCGGAAGCATAGTGCGGGATCTCAAACATCATGCGCTCCCAGTAGTGAATCTCTGCGAACAGCTTCAGCAGAGCCCTGAACATACACAGGATTAATCACAAGGTTAACTGTAGTCAATGTGAGAGACCTGCCATGGGGACATACAAGGTTAATGACAAGAGTAACTGTGGTCAATGTGAGACCTGCCATGGGCATACGCAGGGCTAATCAAAAGAGTAACTGTGGTCAATGTGAGAGACCTGCAATGGAGACATGCAGGGTTAATCATAAGGGTAACTGTGGTAAATGTGAGAGACTTGCCATGGGGACATGCAGGGTTAATCACAAGGGTAACTGTGGTCAATGTGAGAGACCTGCCATGGGGACATGCAGGGTTAATCACAAGGGTAACTGTGGTCAATGTGAGAGACCTGCCATGGGGACATGCAGGGTTAATCACAAGGGTAACTGTGGTCAATGTGAGAGACCTGCCATGGGGACATGCAGGGTTAATCACAAGGGTAACTGTGGTCAATGTGAGAGACCTGCCATGGGGACATGCAGGGTTAATCACAAGGGTAACTGTGGTCAATGTGAGAGACCTGCCATGGAGACATGCAGGGTTAATCACAAGGGTAACTGTGGTCAATGTGAGAGACCTGCCATGGGGACATGCAGGGTTAATCACAAGGGTAACTGTAGTTAATGTGAGAGACCTGCCATGGAGACATGCAGGGTTAATCACAAGAGTAACTGTGGTCAATGTGAGAGACCTGCCATGGGGACATGCAGGGTTAATCACAAGGGTAACTGTGGTCAATGTGAGAGACCTGCCATGGGGACATGCAGGGTTAATCACAAGAGTAACTGTGGTCAATGTGAGAGACCTGCCATGGGCACATGCAGGGTTAATCAAAAGAGTAACTGTGGTCAATGTGAGAGACCTGCAATGGAGACATGCAGGGTTAATCACAAGAGTAACTCTAGTCAATGTGAGAGACCGGCCATGGGGACATGCAGGGTTAATCACAAGGGTAACTGTAGTTAATGTGAGAGACCTGCCATGGAGACATGCAGGGTTAATCACAAGAGTAACTGTAGTCAATGTGAGAGACCTGCCATGGGGACATGCAGGGTTAATCACAAGGGTAACTGTGGTCAATGTGAGAGACCTGCCATGGGGACATGCAGGGTTAATGACAAGAGTAACTGTGGTCAATGTGAGACCTGCCATGGGCACACGCAGGGTTAATCAAAAGAGTAACTGTGGTCAATGTGAGAGACCTGCAATGGAGACATGCAGGGTTAATCACAAGAGTAACTCTAGTCAATGTGAGAGACCGGCCATGGGCACATGCAGGGTTAATCACAAGGGTAACTGTAGTTAATGTGAGAGACCTGCCATGGAGACATGCAGGGTTAATCACAAGGGTAACTGTAGTTAATGTGAGAGACCTGCCATGGAGACATGCAGGGTTAATCACAAGGGTAACTGTAGTTAATGTGAGAGACCTGCCATGGAGACATGCAGGGTTAATCACAAGTGTAACTGTAGTTAATGTGAGAGACCTGCCATGGAGACATGCAGGGTTAATCACAAGGGTAACTGTAGTTAATGTGAGAGACCTGCCATAGGCACACGCAGGGCTAAACACAAGATTAACTGTGATCATAATTCTGTATTGAGTAGAATCACCATGCAATGATTTCCGTTATTTTGTTTATGGTCACTATCCATCGTAAATTAATTAATTCCACGCATAAATGACTATGGTGCACTGTTATTGGTATGCAATTATGTAGTGAATGAGTTACCTTAATATATAAATAAAGGGAATATACATGTATACAAATACACACAAGAACTGTTAAACCCTTTACTTTGCATTTACAAGTGAAATAATAATCGTTACAATTGTAAAAAAATTACCATTAATCTATTGCATTTATTATATTGGCCTGCAAACTGACTGAACAAAAACTATTGACAACTGGACAGAGCCTGTAATAGACTATAAAGATTATCACTGAATTAAAATACAACAAGCAAAATCAGCATTTAATCCAGTATGAATTAAATACCTATTACGAGGTGTGCCTGGCTATGCATGGGGGATAGAAGGCTCACCCGTGTCAACTTTCAGGAATGAGGCAGCACGGTTTCATATTATGGGACACAAGACGACCAGTGAATCATGGCAGGTGTGACCAAGCCGTCAGGCTAAAATTCCTGGTTAAATATTGAGCGACACTATGACTACTGTGAGGTTCACAAACTATCCGGTGAGTTCCTGGACTCTAAACTATAGAACTACAGTATAGGCACACTTGACGTTAAGTCTCATATTTACGCCTCTACCAGGTCGACGCATTGCGTGCACCACCGTTAATGACAATTGGTTGGATGAGACCGCTTTTTTGTGATGGACCACATTGTTGACTTGTTATTTTTGGCCTGTCAGGGGATGATGTTTCCCCACCTGAGCCTTGGTGAACAGGCACACTGCTTGTCTGACTTACTTATGGACCAATATTCAGCCCTTTATTTTGTAGGCTTGCTTCATATGTGAGTACTTCTGTCAGCAGATTTCGCGATAAGCGTGTTTTCACCTTGAGTGGTCTAGGCTGATTGCAGGCAACATTGGCAGGACCACAAACACACTTGACTTGCCAATGAATGAACGTCATAACTTGCTGCTAGGTAGTTGGACACAACATTTAACCCACTTGCGTGGAAAACTGCCTTGCTATGTTTCTTCATTACAGCAATGCCGAAATTGAAGAATGGGTGAAAGGGTACAACCTGCCGCAGATACTCCCCGAGGCCAACACGGACGTCCGCGAGATTGGTGGACAACTCGTCGGACAGCTCGTCTTCCGAGAACAACCCAGATGAGCTGTGTATCATTAACCAGGAGTTACAGCGACAGCTGCAGGAGGTACAATAGCAGTTGACTGAAGTGCAGGCCTGCAGCAGTCAACCCTGGTCACCCGCAGCGCTCCCAACTACCTCGGCTCTGACAACTACAGCGTTGCCGCAGTTATAACTTGCTGGGCCATAGACAGTGACACTCACCCCCCATGCAACAGCCAGGGACATCTGCAAGTGATGGCACTGACCAGGCCCTGCTGGCTAGTATTCTTCACCATATGATGGGATCAATGCCTTGTGTGGGGTTTGTTTGGGTGGTTTCTGGGCCCCACATTTATTATGCCTATAGTGAGTCATGGGCAATCCCCATCGATTGCTGTATATGTACGAATCATCCATCAATTGTAAAGGGAATTGCCTTTGATTTGATTCTAGTTAAAGTGCCAACAATGCCCATTGTTATGCCTACAACTGTTTTACTATATGCCATTAAAGGGCATTGCCATTTAACAACCATAAGCAATGCACAGCAGGCTCCAATGCACACCACATCCAACAACTGCATTAGATGAGACAATGGTATGGTGAGTAAAATATATTTAGAAGAACCTATGCCAATTTATGATAATTTTTTAAGATTAAATTTTAGTTTAAACAACACTGTCTCAACAGGAAACCATGGAGACTACCTACTTACAAAAACCATGTAGATGACCTACTTATCAAAGTTGATGTCAATCATGCCTGGTTTCTCCTGACTGCGACACATGAGTGGAACCTCCAGCAGCTTCATCGGCTCCTGCGACACAGACTGGTCATTAGAACTGGTGACCATCTGTTTATACTGTATACACAGTTTATTACACACATATACTACCCATATAGCATTTCCACCTTGGGTCAACGTTGAACCAATGTATGCTGCAATGTTGGCATGCCATCACTGGGCCAAGACTGAGATGTCCACAGGGCCAATATTGGTCCAACAATGGCAACTGTTGCTTGGCCCAGCACTGGACCAACACTGGCATACCAAAACTTGTCTATTTTTGGGCCTATGTTGGCCCA